>VSMD01056092.1:0-83861 GCA_008750895.1 Mirza zaza
CATGGTGGTGCATGCCTGTAGTCCCAGCTACTTGGGAGGCTGAGGCAGCAGGATTGCTTGAGCCCAGGAGTTTGAGGTTGCTGTGAGCTAGGCTGACGCCAGGATACTCTAGCCCAGGCAAGAGAGTGACTCTGTCTCCAAAAAAAAAAGAAAAGTTAAATATATAAAGGAAGCAGTCAAGTGATCCAGCAATAGACCCTCCTGGAAGAAATCATTGGTTTGCCTCAAGAGTTTTTTGGCCCTACTCTTTTAGGGTTGCCAGGTGAAAATACAGGATGCTCAGTTAATTTGAATTTCAAGTGAACAACGAATAATGTTTTAGAATAAGTATGTCCCAAACTAAACATGGAGACATACTTATGGTAAAAAATTACTCTTTGTCTATCTAAAATTCAGAATTAACTAGGCGTTTTATTTTTCACTTGCCGACTCTGGCAACCCTCTCTCCCTAATGGTCTCCCACTCTCCCTGTTTTGTCCTCTTGCCCGCCCCTCCTCTGGGGAGTTAGGTCGAGTTGCAACAATAACATTTCACTGTCTGGATGGCTGCGGCTTAGGGTCCCCAGCAGTGGTGAGGAAGAGATGGGTTTCCACGTGCAGACTGAGCACTTGTGTCTTCCCAGAATTCATGTGTTAACACCCTGGCCGCCAATGTGATGGTTTCCGGAGATGGGCCTTTTTTGGATAATTAGGGTTAGAAGAGGTCATGAGGGTAGAGCCCTTGTGATGTGTTTACTAAGAAAAGATCTCTCTCCCCCTCCCTCTCTCTTCTCCTCCACCCACCACGTGAGACACAGAGAAGGTGGCTGTCTGCAAACCGGAGGAGTGCTCTCTCACGGCACCCACTGCCACCTTGGTCTTGGACTTCCCAGCCTCCAGAACTGTGAGGAAAAAAATTTTGTTGTTTAAGCCATCTGGTCTATGGCATTTTTGTTTTGATTAATACAAGCTGTAAACACATTTTCTCCTCACCTTGATGGGGAAAAGTCCCTGGGGCCCCAGAGGAGGTGTGGCATATGCATAACCTGCTACTGATTGGATATATATGTATGCTTATTGCTGATTGGGTGCTCTTTCAATCTTGCTGCTGATTGGTCACTTTGCACCACTGATTGGATGAACCTCATGCTGAAAGCTGATTGGTTGTGTGTAACCCCACAGAATGTATAAAATGGGAGAAGAACAAGGAAGCAGTGCTCAGAATTTGGTGGCATGCCCCTCTGAGCCCACCCGTGAAATAAAGGCTGATTCTCCGACTCTCTGTATGTCGCTCAGTTCTTTCCCCAGTCAGTCTCTGTAACACTCACTGTAACAACCTCACCTGAGCAGTATCTGAGTTGCTTAAGGTACCCAGGACACATCAAAGGAGGGTAAATGTCCCAGGCACAGGGCCCAGCCATGCCCAGGAGAAGCCACCTAGCATAGAGGTGAACACACAGGCTTGGGGCTCTGCCATTCATTCTCTGTGTGACCTTGGGCAAGACGTTGAATGCGCCCTCAGTTGCCCCATTTGTAAATGGAGGTTAAAGGTGCTTGCCCACCTCCTTTTGAGGACAGTAGAGAAAGGGCATCAAAGTCCTTTGTAATTTGTAAAGTTTCTTTGAACACAAAAGGAAATATGTATGTTTGTTTATACACAGACACACATACATGCACACACATGCCCCCCACATCACATATCAAGCCTGGTTGTGTCTTCTCACAAAAGCACTGGTAAACAGCTGTATGTTCTAGAATACGCAGCCAGTTCACCCTCCAGATGGTTTATTCTCAACTTTATCAAGGTTCTCTACCTTGTCTCCTACTGACAGGCTCATCCCAGACCTAATTTTAAAGACTTTCTGTGAGCTGGATTGCAAAGACATTTTCCCTCAGCCCCACAGCTGCAATGGGAATCCTTGACCTCAGTTTAGACAAATAAAAACTGAGTGTTGTTCTAATGTGTGGGTGCCAAGGCCCTGCCTGCCTCTGCTGGCCTGCCGGGTTCTGAGTGGGCCTGGAGGTGAGAGAGTGCGGGTGGTCCTTGGCAATCTCACTGCAGTTCCCCAGCATCTGCCAGCCTCTTGCATGATCCATTTCCCATGATCCATGAGCATGGGCTTTAGAAATGCCTTGGGGTGGTGTGAAGAGAGTGAAGCAGGGTATCCTGAGCCCCTGATCTACAGGAAGAAAACCAGAAACAAAACGGAGGACTTCATTTAAGTTGTTCCCCGTGCCCCCGCCCCCTGACCAGGTGGCTTTGTTCTTGAAACAGACTCCCCTTTTTCTGGAAACCACATTCTTCTCCAGCATTAAATTTCACCAAGATGCCTTGTTTTGGAGGAAGGCTTCCAAGGATGCCTGGAGAAAGGAGGATGGAAAGTCTCACCCTTAAAAAGACAGTGCAACCAGACAGAAGGTACAGCCAGCTTCTCTTGTTCAGGTTTCTAATGCTTGAAAGAAGCCCGAGTGCAGAACTCTGCCAGGGAGCACTGTGCCGGAGAGGCAAAGACATGGCGCTTCCCATGTGGGAGCCTCAGGCTGCCATCATTACTGGCACTGGAGGCTGCGTGGGTTTTTTTTTTTTAAATAATCCACCCATTTGCACACTGAAGCCAGTTTTATTAAATACCCTTGGATCTGTGTGTTCATAGCAAATGAGTCACACCATCCTGACCTGCCCGGAGTTTGACCTTCTATAGTTCTACCCTACAGAAAGCCTCCTTGAGGACTGCAGACCAAGGACTGCCCTCCCCTGAATGTGCAGCATCTGAAGCTTCACCAGACAGCCATGCCACACCGTGTGCCCTGCGGGGTTCTCTGAGTGGCCGTGGGGTACAGCAGTCACCAGGGAGGCTGGGGCTGGAACTCCCATTCTGCCTAACAGCTATGTGACCTGAGGCATGGTGCTTGTGCTCCAGTTTCCTCTCTATAAATTTAGGGACAATAAATGCATCTGTCTTTGCAGCGAGGATTAAATATATATATTTTAAGTTCTTAAAAATGATGCCTGGGTCTGTTGACAGATCAATAGAAAAACAAATTGTGGAATATTACTGAGTCATAAAAAGGACTGAAGAACTGCCACATGTGACCATGTAGCTGAACCTCAAAAACATTATGCTATGTGAAGGAAGTCAAAGCCAGGCCACATATTGCATGATTCAATGTAGATGAAATTTCCACAACAGGCAAATGCATGGGGACAGAAAGCAGGTCGTGGTTTCCAGGGACCGAGGGGAGAATGGGAAGTGGCTGACTAATGGATACAAGGCTTTGTTACTTCATTTTGGGTGATGGAACTACATAGATATAGTGGCCGACAATATTGTGAATGTACTAAGTGCCACTGGTTATTCAACTTAAAATAATCAATTTTACGTGAATTTCACCTCAATAAAAACAATGGTGCTTGGGCATAAGAAGTGCTATATAAGGTACTGGTTGTTATTATCCTGCACTAGTTGCTTGACTTCCCTGATGTGAGGGCCAAGGCTGTGTCTTACACTTCCATATCTTCCAAGGTGTGGAAATTTATTCAATGTGAGGTAGAATCAGAGAAAGCGAGAGCTCACAAAGACTTCAGAGATCACAGCGCTGCACCAAGGAGGAGCTGGGGACAGGGAGGCCACTGGCCTCTTCTGTGTTGTATAGGGATGCTTGTCCCTTTCTTCAGATCCAGGTGAGGAAGATGCAGTAGTTTCCCAAGTCACCATCGACTCGCCTTGATTGAGTGCTTGCTGCCCTGTGCCTTCAAACAAGTCAGGGAGACAGACACTCAACAGACATGCCAGTGGTGTGTGTTCTGACAGCAGCCGTGCAGGGAGCCAGGGTGCTTGGGAGCACATGGCAGAAGGATTCAGTCAGTTAGGCTGACTTTCAGTTGTGCCAGATAGAAACCCGACTACAGGGCTTAAGCATCAGGAGTTTCTATTTTCCACATAACAGGACAAGGGAGGTAGGCAGAACGGTGGCTCCAAGGTGCCTTCAGGAACCTAGAACTTTCTATTTTGCCTGAGCACTTGGTTTTCATGCTGACAGTTGTAATATGTGTGCCCCATTCCCAGGTATTGCATCTGGTTCCAGGCAGGCAGAAGGCAAGCACAGAGGGAAAAGGAAAAAGGCAGAAATGAGCCCCATCTATTCCTTTTTAAAAGAGATTTCCTAAGACTGAGCTACTTCCTCTAACATCTTATGCCAGCACTGGACAACATGACTGCTTCTAGCTGCAAGGGAGTCTTGGGAAATTAGCATTTTTAACTCAGTACATTACCACCCAGAACAAAATTGGGATTGTGTTAGGAAGAAAGGAAGAATGGCTGGAGGGCAGTCAACTGCGCAGCATCTGCTGGACACACCTGTCCCTTGGCCAAGGGGCCGGGTGCTGAGAGAAGGCTCTCTGGAGGAAGTGCCAGGCTATGTGCTTTACCTGTATAATTACCCACAATTGTGTCAGGGTGTCTGCCCTTATTAGTTTTGCACACCAATCCTAGTTCCTAACAAGAGTTTAGAGCTTAGTTCTGTGTAAAATAACATGTGCGGTACACATACAATATTTAACTCTTATAAGAATTGGGTGAGGAAAATATTATTATTGTTCCCTTTTACAGTTGGAGAAAAATGAGGCTTTGAGGGGATGAGACCTCAGACAGGCGGTCTCTTAACAAGCACGCTTACCCGCTACCTTCTCCTTCCTCTCAAAGGGGGTCTCCTAGAAAGGAGCTGGACTTCAGCCAGAATGTGTCAGAAGCCTGGGTTCATGGCCAGTGGGCTCAGAAGAAGCCATCCCTTTCTGATGTCAAAGTGGGACTCCCCCAGATTTGCTGGGACTTACCTATAATCAGTGGCGTCAGGAGCGGGAAGGACATCATGGAGCCATGAGTGCCTCCTTCTTGGGGCAGCACCTGGCCCTCCAGGTGAGAAAAGACTCTGTTTCAGAGGTCCAAGGCAGGGAGCTTCAGTGTCCCTCTCCGAGCTCAGAATGACCCACCTGAGGACCTTACAGCTCTGTTCCAACCCCAATTCCCGCCACCTCTGCAGCCTTGGAGATGGGGAGCTGAGGAGACTGCACTTCATGGGGCAAGAGAAGGAACCCGGAGCCTGGTGCCCACTGCCCTACCTGGCTCTGCACCACAGGAGCCGCCCTCCCTTACTGGAACAGTGTCCACAGTCCTGAAATCCCACTTGTGTGGAAGCTGGGCACAGGGCAGCGGGGCTAATCCCTGCAATAGTTCCAGGAGGATTATCCCAGCCTTTCTCAGCAGCCATGTGGTGGGTTGATTCCCAGGGAAGGGAGGCCAGAGGCAGTGGCTGCCCAAAATGGATGGCTGGGAAGGGGGTGCCTAGTCCAGGTATCCTGGCTGGGGGTGGCAAGGAGGAGGCCCTAAGGGGTAGGGCTAAACCTCAGAAGTGGAATTACAAAAAGCAAACCAATTCTAGCCAGCGATATAAAGCTTGAAAAAAAACAGCCAGAATTTAAATTATAAAAACTTAAAAGTATGAAATATTAAGTAGTGCCTTAAAGTGCTTATTTAACGACCAAATCATTCTGACACATGGACTGTACATGAATGGTCCTACACCATATATCCCAACAGGCATCCATCCCCCAACCCCCACTACTACCCCTGTACTGGCATCTTCCCTGCCCTCCTTCCCAGTGGTGACGATACCCCAGGTCTCATAAGCCAGGCAGCCACTGTAACCCCACCTCCTGGGGGGGACTGGAGGATAAGACCCAATTTCCTCTGGCCCCATCTGGTGGGAGGAGAATGCCTCCTGATCCTGAAAGTATTTGACTAGAGCAATAAGCATGCAAATTGGCTTTCTGGTGTGCTAATGTTTATGCATAGGCATGAGGGCCAGGTGAAAAGGGGGAGCAGGGAGGGGTGCGTGAGTGCTGGGTGACGGGATGAGGACAGGAGAGAAGCGGGTTCAGAGGTGCTGCAAGCTGGGCGAGGGGGTGCAGGAGGGAGGAAGGCCAGAGCAGAGGACAGCAGGGTCCCGTGGATTTCAGTGACCTTCCGGGAGCAGGGACTCAGAAGAGGGAAGCTCTCTGTGGCCACCAGTCACACGTGGGTGTCAAGCACTTGACATATGGCTCAGGTTTGTGGCAGAAGACCTGAATTGTTGATTTGTTTAATTTTAACCAATGTAAAAATAAATTTAAAAACTGATACTTGGCCGGGTGCGGTGGCTCACGCCTGTAATCCTAGCTCTCTGGGAGGCCGAGGTGGGCGGATCGTTTGAGCTCAGGAGTTCGAGACCAGCCTGAGCAAGAGCGAGACCCCATCTCTACTATAAATAGAAAGAAATTAATTGGCCAACTAATATATATAGAAAAAAAAAAATTAGCCGGGCATGGTGGCACATGCCTGTAGTCCCAGCTACTTGGGAGGCTGAGGCGGGAGGATTGCTTGAGCCCAGGAGTTTGAGGTTGCTGTGAGCTAGGCTGACGCCACGGCACTCACTCTAGCCTGGGCAATAAAGTGAGACTCTGTCTCAAAAAACAAAAAAAAAACAACAAAAAAAAAACTGATACTCCATTCAGTTACTGGAAAACGTTTAAGTGTGTGTGAGACAGCTTGGGTATGGGAACCTAACCTTTTCAATGTAAATGTAATGAAATCTAAATACAGACCTCATATTCCCATTGAGATGTGCTGTAAGTGTAAAATACATGAAATCTTTTAGGATTTTGTGAAAAAGGAATTTTTTCAAGTACCTCATTAATAACTTTCTATATGATTACATGTTGAAATGATACTATTTTGGATATATTAGGTTAAATAAATGTAATATTAAAGTTAAATTCACTTAAAATTTTAATGTGGCCACTAAATATTTTTAAGTTACACGTGTTGCTCACATTATATTTCCATCAGACAGCTCTTCTCTGGATACAAAGGCTGCTAGGAGGAACATAACTCTGGCTTCAAGTGGAGGAGAACGAGCTGGGCAGAGCAGATGGCTCCGGCAGGGCCACAGGCAGCTGGTGGGGGCAGCAGGGAGAATGATGCAGAGACCCTCCCACCCAAAATGTTAAGAACAAGTTTCATTTATATTGTGAGGCTTAGGAACCTCTTAGACACCCCCAGAGCTGCACCCCTGGACACCTCCGAGCCCCTCCCTCTCTACACCTTTGTCCCTGTGCTGGCAGAATGTGTCCACACTTATGGCATAACCGCCCCTGGCCGCCGTCTCCAGCACAGGGCCGGGTCTTAGTGTCCTGGTGTTCCCAATACTGGTGCTACACGGCCCTCACAGGAGACGACTGGCCCGTGTCTGCTGACGGGCTGAGAGGCAGTGGCAGAGCTGCCTGCTGCGGTGGGCCACCTGTGTGGGGTGGAAGAGACCTTAAGGAAAGAGGCCAGGACCGGAGCCAAGTGGGAGGGGAGGGGCCCAAACCTGCTGGGGAGGAGTGTCATTCCTGGGACCCCTCGGAAGTGGAGGAACGGCGTGCATTAGTCCAATAGCACACCCCAGACCCCAGCCCTATCCGGTGTCTGCAGCAGCCTCCTAACTGCTGTCGTGTGTCCGTCCCTGCCCCTCAGTCTCAACATGGCAGCTAAAACATGTCAGATCATGTGACTCCTCAGATCCAAATCCTCATCTCAGAGTGAAGCCCTGGTCCCTTAAAATGGTGTAGGTGGTGACAGATAGATGCTAAGGTGGCCCCATGACCCTACCTCCTGGCATTCACAGCCCTGCAAAATCCCCTCCCCCTAAGCATGGCAGAACTTGGGACTTGCTTCTGACCATGACAGAGCAAACAGCAAAGGTGCCAGGACGAATGTGAGCACACGTACCAGATTATATTACCTAAGACTATGAAATTGTCATGTCGTCTTGCTAGGGCCAAGCCTCTGCTGCCCTTGGGGAAGCAGGCTGCCATGTCCCCAGCTGCACACACAGAGGGCCAGCAGCAAGGAGCAGAAAGTCCTTCCTCTGGACACCCCACAGGACACTGAGGCCTTCTGCCCAGCACCTGCCCAGAGCTTGGAGGCAGGTCCTTCCCCAGTCAGCCCCAGATGAGAACCCAGGACCAATTGACACTTGACTACAGCTTCGCAGAGGACCCAGTGAGGCTGAGCCCAGACTCCTGACCTGCAGACACTGAGACAGTGGGGGCATTAGAAGCTGCTGTGTTTGTGGCAGTTTGCTCCAGAGCAACAGAGCAGTGAGGCAGCCCACAAGGCCCTGCACACCCTGAGCCCCCATCTCCCTGACTTCTCCTCCTGCCACTTTGCCTGGGCTCCCTCCATGTCAGCCACTCTGGCCCTTGGCTGGTCTCCAAAGCCACTGGGCATGCATCTGCCTCCCAGCATTCACTCTCAGTTTCCCCTTCCTGGAAGGTCCTTCCTGCCCACAAACGCCGACTCACTCCCCGCCTCCTTCAGATATTTGCCTAGATTTTGCCAACTCAGGGAGGCCTTCCTGGCCACCCTTTTGAAAATTGCAACCCACCTCCAGCCCCATCCCAACATTCCATACCTTTCTTGCTTCTTTATTTGTGTCGGTGCTTGTGCCTGTTTTGTTCACTGCTGCATCCCCAGATCGTGGGAGGTTCTCATTAACCACTTCAGTACCGCGTTGACTGTAGCCGGCAGCCACAGATGAACGCGCACAGCCCAGCATTGACTATAGTCGACAGCCACAGATGAATCAAGCGTCAATTTAGCCAACAACCATGATATGACTTTTCTAATTTTTCATTTATCAAAATAAAATTGTGAGCATTTAAAAATAAGGTAATGAAAACATATATGTATATGTTACCTATACTGATTTACATGACAAGTAAAGCTGCCTGTAAAGTAAAACAAGCTTTCAGTGCTTTAAGGCTCTCCTCGTCACACAAGAGCAAAATGGATCCGTTGTCAATGCACAGCACACACTATTGTGGGGACTGTGAGTGCCGGCTGTGGGCAAGGTTTCATGGCCGGTGAGCGCGGTCCCGAAGTGGTTAAGAACGAGCAGAGGAAATGAATGAGCCATGGAGGGTGGTGGATGTGGGTGGTTATATTGATGAGCAGCAAGAGCCTGGCCGGGTGGGGGACATTTTACCAAGGACAGACTTTGAGAGTCAACTTCTGATGCACTTTTCCAGGACACATCCCTTATTGTAGAATATATGGTCCTGCAGGTGGGGAATGGACTGTGAGTCTGTCCCTGCGTTCTATAAAATCACAATGGCTCCACACACGTGGTGGCATCAGGCATGCGCAGTGGCCAGCACGACGCTGCACCCAGTGATAGGTCAGCAGCAAAGGTGTGCCCTTTGTTTCTTCCTCATTGCACGCAGAAGGGCGTGCAGACACAGAGCAGTCGAGAAACTTGACACGATCCCCTCCCGTCAGTTCATTCTGGATGGAGGAGCCGGAAGGGAGGTCTCCAGACCCTGACCCACAGCTGGAGAGAGGGGCTCGCTGGGAAAGCCTCCCCAGGTGCAGCAGCCTCTAGGAAGGGAAGGGGAGTGAGGGGCCACGGATGCAAACCAGCCCTGAGGCCAAGGTGCCAGGCGGCCTCTCGAGCTTTCTCCTGGAGAGGAGCTGCCTTGTCCCACGGGGCTGCATGTGGGTTCTGACCAGATGGGGATGACAAGGGAGCTGACATTTGTCAGAGGCTGCTGATTGACATGAGAAAGGCTGGTGGGACACCCTGGCCCCCTGGGAGCTGCTGAGCAAAGAGCAGAGGGGAGGACTACAGCAGCCTCTGCCAGGCCTCCCTCTGTGTGGTTCTCCTGCACGCTTCTCTCCCCTTCCCTTCTTCTCCTGCCAGACTCCTCCACTGGACACTGTTCCCTTCTTTGTCTCTGTCTCTCTGGGATCTCAGTTCCTTTTAGCATTCATCTCTGCTGTGGTTTCTGTTGTTCACTTGCCTCTGCACAGTGTCCTTCTTCCTGTCTTTCCCAGGCTGTCCACCAAACCTGGGCTCTGTCTGGGCAGCACACCTCCACCCCACACCCCGGGAGCTTTGGCGACTCTGTGGAGAATCAGGGGGTGGCCTGGAGTAATTCCTGGGAATGAGGGAGCACTTTGCTCAGACCTCCCTCTCTGGTCAGGCCTGGGAATCCTGGGAAGACCATATCAGAATCCACACCCCACAGACCAGGGCATGAGCAGAGGTCAGGATGGCAGTGTGGGAAAATCCATTCACCTGCTCTGTTTCACAGTCCCACTGCTAAACCATCTGTGGGACCTTGGGAAATCACTCTGAGCCTCACATTCCTTACATGCAAAATTGAAATAATATCCACCTCACAGGGTTCTTTGAGGATTCAGTTCAACTGAAGAAGCACTTCCCATCTGAGTGCAGTGGCTCATGCCTATAATCCCAGCACTTTGGGGGGCTGAGGCAGGAGGATTGCTTAATGCCAGCAATTTGAGAATAGCCTGAGCAACATAGCCAGACCCTGTCTCTATGAAAAAATGTTTAAAAATTAGCTGGGCATGGTGGTGCTTGCCTGTAGTCCCAGCTACTCGGGAGGCTGAGGCAGGAGGATCGCTTGAGCCAGGAGTTCAAGGCTGCAGTGAGCTATGATCATGCCAGTGCACTCCAGATGGGTGACAGAGCAAGACAAGAAGAAGAAAGAGAAGGATAAAGAAGGAGAAGGAGAAGCAGCAGCACTTCACTAGTGATTCCAGTGTACCAGGTAGTGTTAGTTGCAGATGAAAACAAAAGTGTATTAGATACATGTCTTACACTCAAGGCAGCTGGGAGAAACTGACATCTGAATTAACCTTTATTCAAGCAGAATGAAAAATGCTAAAGAGCTAAACGCAAATGCACTGTGGGAACAAAGAGGAATGCAGTGTGTTCTGATTGGAGAGAAGGCTGAGGTTGCTCAGAGGGTCATTGTCAGGTAGGATTGCCATAGGCAGAGCGGGGGATGGGAAGACAGAGACCAGACCGAGGAATGACATGAGCAAAGTCATGTAGCCAAAGGGGTTTGGAGGGATGTTCTGCTGTGGCTGGAATAAAGGATGCAGGGACATCGTACATAGCAGGGAGCAAGAGAGGGGAGTGATGTCCTGTGATAGCAATATGCTTTAGGCTTCCAAACCTTTCAGACCGTGACCGGCAGCAGGAGCTACGTCACATCTCTGGTCAGGACATGAATGTACACATAGATGTAGCAAAATATAGAACTGACACAAAAGTGTGAAGAGCCAATATCTAACCTTATCACATGTGATGGCCTCTGACAGCTTCTTTTCTGTTCTATTTTATTTATTATTTTAAATGGCCCATGACATTGATTTGATGGCCCACTGCCGCCTGCATATTGCAAAGCACTCCTTCAGCCGTGGGGAATCATGGTGGCGTTAGCTTTCCCTGTTTGGGAAGGCCCTGGGGGCAGTGTTGGCAGCAATCAGAAGGGGGCAGGTGGGAGGCACAGTGAGCTGCCCTGAGGCCCTGCAAATATTCCTAGGGGGAGTCACACCAGGGCAGCTGGGACTGATCAGAGGACCCAGGGCTGGGAAAGGGCTTTGAATGCAGTTGTCCTGGATGACTCTCTCTGGGCTTGGAATGTATAAAGAGCTTCGTCAACGTGCAGGTCCCTGGCAGACCAGGGCAGGCTATGATTTTTCCTCTGAAACAGATCTCACCATGGCTCTCTGGGTGCCTGGCAGGCCCAGGCAGAAACCCCAGCTCTGGCCTGTCATCTTGCTGGTGTCCCACTGAGGACTGCTGAAGAGAATGTGGCTGGCTCAGGGCAAAGGCGTCACCACCACAGCCATCCCCACACCTTGTGACCTAGCGCCTGTGCAGATGGTGAGGGAGGAGCACGGCTCACACAGAGAACAGCCCTCAAGGCCACTGCCTTCCTTCCCGGAGGGAGAGGAGCTGGGCCTCCTCCCTGCTTGACCAGCGTGCTCCGCCTTGGGCCCAGGCCTGGCTGATGGGAGGGAGCAAAAGAAGATGGTACTTAGGGCCCGATGGCTCTGGACATGAGCCCAGCTTCCCTCAGCAGCTGTGTGATCTTGGGGCAGTCACTTCGCTTCTCTGAGCCTCACCTGAAAGCTGGAGGTAACAATACCTCTTCCCTGTTGGTAAGATTGGCAGCCTCAGCCTCTGCTCTCTTGTAACTGTAGCCTCTTCACTAGTGAATCTTTTCTAAACCCATGGCTTCAATTAAAAAAAGTTTTTTTAATTAAGGTATAATTTTTATGCAATAAAACCCACACATTTTAGGGTAAAATTCTGTTTTAACAAATGTGTATAACCATGTAAACACCACCACAATCAACATATGGAACAGTTCCTTCACCCCCAAAATTCACAGCCTTATCCCCACCTCTTTGTAGTCAGTCACTCCCATCACTGCCCTGGGCAACCATGGGCATTAGAGATTTGTTTTGCTGATTGTAGGTGTCACATAAATTGAGTCATACACACGTTCTCTCTGCTATCTGATGTCTTTCACTCGTCACGTTGTCCTGTGTGCCTGCAGTTTCTTTGTAGGAGGGCAGTATTTCACTGTGTGCACACACCCCAATTTGCTCATCTCTGTACATGTGGGTGGTTTCCATTCAAGGGTTATCATGAATAAAGCTTCAATGAACATTATTTTGCATTACTTGAGCAATTGTTTTTATTTCTGTGGACAAATGTTTATTTCTCTTAGTAAATATCTAGGAAGCAGTTGGTGGGTTGCATGGTAAGTATATAGTTAACTTTTGAAAAAACTGCTTGTTTTCCTGAGCAGGTGTGTAATTTCACATGTCCACCTGTAATGTATAGCTCTGGCCGTTCTGCACCCTGAGCGACTCTTAGTGTTATCAGTCTTTTAAAATTTTAGCCATTCTAGTGTGAAATTGTATCTCGTTGTGGTTTTACTTTGCATTTCTCTAATGGCTAATGATATCAAGTACTTATGCACGTACTGGCCATTTGGATAGTCTATCTTGTGAAGGGCCTTTTCCGGCCCTGTGCATGGCTGCAACTTTTATGAGCAACTTTATTTCTTCTGCTCAAACCTCTCTTCTGGGCTCTGGACAAATATACCAATGGAATTCTGACACTTTGGCTTGTATGTCTCAAAGGGTCCTCAACTGAACATAAATGTAAACTCATGATCTTTTTCTTTCTTTGGAGATGGGCTTCCCACTATTGGCCCTGTTGCTCACACTGGCCTCGAACTCCTAGGCTCAAGTGATCCTCCTGCCTCAGCCTCCCAAGTATCTGGACTACAGGGGCCACGGTGCCCAGGTCAGAGTCTTCTCTTGCACTCTTCCTCCCTCTGGGACCTCGGCCTCCACTGCTGGCACATGTTTTGACGGACAACCTCACTAGCCACAAAGAGACACAGGCCCGGAACCTGGGAGTCAGTCCTGGCTCCTCTTCTCTATCGCTATTCTCAGCATTCCGACCAATCTGCCGCTTTTCTCCTGCCTGTCTCATGAGCCTATTCGATGCCTCTGCCCCCACCGTGGCCTGAGCCACCGCCACTCCTCAGCTGGATTATTGCCACAGCCTCCTCGCCAGCTAGGCTGGCTTCCTGCAGGCGGCTCCACACAGAACAATGAGCACAGACCATCTGAACACACATTACTCTCCTATTCAAATCCCTAATGGCTTCCCACAACTTTTAGAGTAATCATTAATTCCTTATGTGATCTATAAGGCCAGGCCATGCTCCAGCCACATGCCTGCTTTCCGCAGTGATTCCAGGCTTCCTCCTGTCCCAGGGCCTTTGCACATGCCACCCCCGCGATTTGGAATATCCTTCCCTTCTCTTTACCCCACTAACCCCTGCTTGTTCCTCACACCTCAGTTCAAATATCACTTCCTCAGAGAAGTCTTCCCTGATCTGAGACTCGATTAGGTCCTACCACTCTATGCTCTGAGAGAACCCTGGAAGTTCCTTTAATAGCACTTACCAGCTTTTATATATGTGTGGGGTTGTTCTACTAGAGCATGTTTCTACCACGGACTGGTAAGCTCTAGAGGGATGGTTTTGTGCATCACGTGTTCCTGGTACATAGCACCATGGCCAGGTACATAACACGTGAAAATGAATTTGCAGTGCTTCTGTTCAAACAGCAGGAAAAAGCATCATTAAAGGCACTAAAGTATACAGCTTTCTCCTTTCTTCTGTAGTTTCTCTTGACTTGTCATAATGTTTTTATTTGTTATTAATATCATTCTAACTTAAAAAATAAGTTTAAATTATTACCAATTTTACCATGTATTTTTGTATTGTATGATGCAACTTTTAAATGGAAACATGGGCATTTAACTCATATGTGAAACCTCCAAATTACACAATTCACATTTCATAGCTCATGCATGTGTATGTGTTTCATCCTTCCTAGAACAATGGAGACTGCACAAAACTAAGCCGGTTGTTTCTATTTCACTTCCTGATACCCACACATTCCACCGGCACTCTCTGCCTCTGGGTCACTGATGAGGAGGAAGGACTGACGGAAAGGAGCTGTGGACACTCTCTCCTTCCCTCTTCTCCCCCACAAGCACCAACCAGGCCCACCCGGCGGGGCTTACGAGCTCGTGAGAGGTCGCACGTCCAGGGTGGTGTGGCTGCACACTCGAGCCCTTGCTTCTGTGTCACCACTTCAACACGAGTGGCTGCTTAGTGCAGGGAGGCAACTCCAGTGACAAAGCATATGACAGGGTTCCTTGGTCATTTGTATCTCTCAAGTGTCATGGCCTTCTTTCTGCGCACCAGGCAAGTCTTGGTTGGAATGGAAAATGTGGCCTCTCTGGTCTTTCAGTGGCCCTGCTTACTCCATCACAGACCTAACGAGCTCACCTGTACTTGCTGTGAGTCCCCCAACTCCCCACAGTGCCGTCCTCATGGAAATATGTGAGTGAGATGGCAAGGAGGGATAGACACTCACAGCAGATGTGTCCCTCTGTTCATGTACATGTAATACTGTTCTCCTGGACTTCACTTACAAAACACTAATTGTCAAGAGAAAGTTATTCATAATATCAAGACGGTGACAGCAGAGTATTAAACCAAATGCAGGACCCTACTGAGGGCAGGACATTGTATAACTACATAGGTCACATGCTTGTGACGGTGGCCCTAAAACATTGCCGCATAGTAGATGCTCAATAAGCATGTGTTAAATGAATGAAGGGTTTCTACTTGATTTAAGATAAACAGTGAATTTGGTTTTGATAAAATCTAAAGGCCTCCTTCCTCCATTTCCTTGGAAATCCAACCCAAATTTTGGAGGGACACCGCTAGCTAGGACTGCCTATCTTGGGGAAAGATGCTTCCTGCAATAGTTCAGAGTGACAGTGAGGGAGAGGGAGTGAGGGGGTGGAGAAGCTGAGTCTCACCTGTCAGTTAACCACCACACAGTGCATGTACAGCCTGTGACACCTTTAGCCTGTGTGCTAAGTCATGGCCTAAGTGTAGATGAAGCGTCACAGTTCACTGCCTTCACCTCCACCCCTGCTCTGGAAGAGAGCTGGCGTCACTACCTCTTTAGCAGACCACCTCTGGGTCAATTCTGGGGGCCACTGGGAGTGGAGCAGCTCACCCAAGGTTGGAGCCACAGACGGCTGGGGCAGCTCAGAGTCCTGGTCTCTGGCCTTGGCTCCCAGCCCACAGGTCAGTGTGTGCAAAAAGATCTCAAAATTGCAAAGGCCAAGGTCAGAAGGCCTGAGCATAGGATCTGGCTTTAATGCACACATTCAATTGTGTGACTGAGGCAAGTGATGACCCCTCCCTGGGCCTCACTTTCTGCTCTGTCAAATTAGATAATGAACTAGATAAGTGGCTGAAAAGCATGTTCCCTGAGCCTCCAATGTCTCAGGAATTACACTGGTTAGGGGAGAGGTGAGTCCCCAATATCAGACAGTAGTATTAGGTTGTTAAATATGAAATGTCCGATGTCGAATCAAAAGTGTAGTTTATTATATCTCAAACAAGAGGCAGTATAATTAAGTATGTGCCCAAACTATCAACACAGCTTGTTTATGCCAGCAACTAAGAAGCCTAGAGAGAAAGTGGCAAAGGTGATTTCCTCAGCTTATTGAGAACTGAATATTTTTTCTTGCAACAAGCGGTTCAAAGCCTGGAATAAGTTGGTGCAAGGTCTGGTGAATATGGTGGATGACAGAGTTTCCATGTCCAGCCTCTGTGGTAGGAGCAGTGTCGTTTGTGCAACACGTCGTGGAGCATTGTCTTTCAAGAGGATTGGCCCATCTCTATTGACCAGTCTTGGCTACTTCATCACAAGCATCCTCATCATTTCATCCAGCTGGTTGCAGTCGACATCCACTGTACTCGATTGACCCTATTTCACGACGTTATGCTGGATAATACCAGCGCTAGACCACCAAACAGGCACCAGTAGCTTTCTTTTTTTATGAGTATTCAGACTTGGACTGTGTTTCAGTACTTCATCTGTATCCAACCATTGTGCCAAATGCTTGTGACTGTCAAAAAGAATCCATTTTTCATCATATGTAACAATGATTCACCTTTATGTCATGACAACAAAGAAAGGCAAGTTTCCAGACAATTTCTCTTTTGACGCTTGTTTAATTCACGCGGAACCCATCTATCCAACGTCTTTACTTTGCTGATTTGTTTCAAATGGTCCAATATTGTTGGAATAGTTACATCAAACCTTGCTGCTAATTCACATGTAGGTTGAGATGGATTCACTTCCACTACAGCTTTCAGCTCATCATTATCCACCTTGGTCTCAGGTCACCCACATGGCTCAAGATTAAAATCACCAGAATGAACTTCTCAAACCATCGATGTACTGTGCTTTCCTTAGCCACATCCTTCCCAAACACTTTGTTGATATTTCGAGCTGTCTGCACTGCATTGGTGCCACGGCAGAACTCATATTCAACAATATCATGAATTTTTGACTTCCCTGTGGTTTCACAAGAATTGCTCTGAAAAAATTTTGAAAGATAATCGTAAGCCAAAATGTACGTTTAAAAGACTGAGGATGTACCTTGACAATAAAAATAAAACAAGAAGTGTCAAAGTGAAACATCAGAGACATGAATTGTCAAACTTAGTACTTAAGGAAATCAGACATTTCATACCTAATGACCTATGGCAATGATGATGATGACAGAAAACACTCACAGAGGACCCACTGCCCCAGCTGTCATCCCAAGGTTTTGTGTACATGGACTCATTCAGTAGTCACAATGTTCCTGTGAGATGGGTTTGACTATTATGCTCACTTTCAGATGAGGAACTAAGGTGCTGCATGTGTGTGACTTACTCAGGGTCCCACAGCTAGTAAATGACAGAGCAGGGAATCTGGCCCTTGGAGTCTGGCTCTAGGACACATCTGCTTAACCACACTATTCCCATTTTATTGACATTTACCCACCTACATATTTATCCACCAACCCGTCCATCCATCTATCCATCCATCTGTCTGAGTTCCATGTAAGAGTTTATTTGACCAACAGATTCTCCTGGAAAAATTATTAAAAATGACAATTTGAAAACTACTGAATATTGGATCCAAACTGGAGGAGCTCCTGAGGTGGGGTGTTGTGACTGCTTCCCACATCCTGGGTCATGCTTAGAACAGTTTCTGTGGGTGAGGGTGAGGGAGAGTTGGCAGCAATCAGAGAAAGAATATTTTAAGACATGTCAACGATGACAGCCCACAGCTCATGTGTAGAGAGACACTATATAGGAAAGCACAGGTGGTTTGGAATCCGGCTTCCTCCCTCCTTCCCTCCTCCTTATCTCCTGCTCTCTTCCCAGGAAGGCAGAGTCCTTTGGGGAAGATTTGAATAATGAGACTTTAGAGGGCAGGAATCAGGTGAGAGATAAAGACAAAGGAAGGCTGATCACAGCTTAACCCTTTCCAACCATCTGGTCTTCCTAAACTTGGACAGTCGCTGTGTGATGCAGGGAGCTGTTCATCCTGGGAGACTTGGGGCAGAGGATGCTGATCAGGAACGGTGTGGGGGGGGTGCCTGACTGCATGGTAGGGTGTCCCAGAGGGGTGAGCCTGTACCCTGATCCCACTGTGGGACTAGAGGCCCCAAGAAGGGCAGGACATGGCCCAGCTCATGCAGCGAGCAGGGGCAGAGGGCACAGATCTGAGCAGTGACCAGGACTCTCAGACCTGTGCCTTTAGCTTGAAGCTTTCTCAAAGACACTCGATTCTACCCCTACATTCCCCTCAAAGCCAGCATTAAAGAAGGGGAACGTTCTTTCTATGCCCTTCTCACTGCAGGGCTTGCTAGACTGTTTAACACAGCTATCACAAAGGTTTGTACCATCCAAATTCGAGGCAGGCCATTTATTGGGCTGGAGGTGGGGGGTGCAGTGGTGGAGGGGGCTTCCCACTTTCTGCTGGGCCCAAACGCTCTGTTTGGATCTGGGCTTACTCCCCAAACAATTAGTTACCACTTTCTTGTTCATATAGAACATTCCCACTTGTGAACTCAGGGAATACCAGCACTGAGCCATTTCACAGATGAGGGTGGGGAGCACAGAGAGCTTGCACTGAGTGCAGGTTGGAGTATCGGAAGGGTGCCCAGACTTACAAGGCACTAATTCTTTCCCTGAAGGAGTTAACAGTCTAGGAGGGGAAGACAGCTTCACAAATAACTACATAACCAAGAGAGTGGTGAATGCCAGAGAAGGGTGTCGATAAGGCGCTATCAGAATCAAGCAAAAGAAGAGAAATGGAAGGTACTGGCAGGACAAGGGGCATTTAAAGTAAGCCTTGAGGGGACAGGACTTTGGCCATGCAGGGATTCAGGATGAGGAAGGGCACATAGAGTGGAAAACACTAGAAAGACAGCAAGTGTGGCTGGATGTGGGAGACATAAATGGTCCAATCTGGTTGGAACCTAACACTCATTATTAGGAGAGTGGTGGGTGGTGTCGCTGGGCGAGCGGCTGTGTGCGGCACAGAGAGAGGCCACGCAGCCAGGCACTGAGGAGCACGAGCTGTGGCCCAGGGAAGGGGTCCCACGCTCGCTCTAGGTCCGCTCTTCCAGGGCTCCCCCTTCTCAGGCTGCAAGGGGAGGAGTCTGGCACTGGACTCTGACCCCACAGTCCCAACTAGCAGCTGTCCTGCCTCAGGAAGGTCACGGCGTCCTTGGGCCTCAACTTCATGCTCTAAGAGAGCAATAATCACCCCTTTCCCGCCTCCTCAGAGGGAGGATATGAGGATTGAATGATCATGGATCTGAAGAGGCCTGTAAGCTCGAGAGTGCTGTGCACATGTACAGCAATACTTCTATTGCCCCAGCCCAGGAGTGCTCCATGGGTAAGGTCATCAGCATCACCTGGGAGCTTGGTGAAAATGGAGTTTATGGCTGCACATGTCTAGTCATGATTTTATTCTGTGAATAATTAGCCAGAAGCCAAAAGTTGGGACTGCACTTGCCCTTCTCCTATCAATAACAAGAAGATTTTTATATCCCAATATACACATATAATTTAAAACCAATTTTCAGACGAGCTACACAAGACTATGACTCTGGAGAAAAGGCAAACTAACCAGGTGAGCCCTCCGATGACCTTGGCATTCTCCCTGGAGAAACTTTCAAGATCACAGTGCAGGGACAGGCAACCAGAGCAGAGCGGGATAGTGTCAGAATTGAGGACACAGCGTCGAGTTTGGGGAGACTAAAGTCGATGGAATTTAGAGGGCAGAACACCAGAGAAGAGACAGTTATGCAAAGAAAAGGCTCCAGAATCTGCACAGCCCTCCTTGAATCTGTTGCTGAAATTCAACATGCTGATTAAATAATAATGAGAGTTGTAAGCTGAGCCATTGTCCGAGCTCATCCAAGTCCAAAGAGGTTAGAGTTCTGACCAGCCAGAGTCAAGGGACCTTGGCAGCACTCAATCAGATGACAGATGAGCACACCTTAGAAGTAGGGATAAACCAGCCCTAGAATAGCAATTATTCTAGAATTACTCTAGCAATTACCCTGCAAAAGCTTAAAAACAAATCTTGAAAAGATGAGGCTAATCTACAAGTAACTTAACTACCTGCAATACTCTTTAAAAGAAAACAACAAAATTCAACACTGGACAAAGTTACAAATGTCTAGCACAGAATAAAATCATGACTAGACATGTGAAGCAAGAAAATGAGACCCCAAAGGAGCAGAGAACATAAACATAATAAGGAGTGAATTGGAAGATATTTAAAAAAAAAACTAACTGGAACTTATAGAGGTAAAACTAGCCAAACTGAAGCACAGGGAGAAAAAAAATCAGAAAAGAAAAAAGAAAGAAAAGAGACCCAATGACTTGTGAAGCAACATTAACAAATTTACATAGTTTCTTTTGCTATATCTTTAATTTTACTGATTTTTTTTATTCAGCAGTGTATATCTGCAATTAATTCCGTCCGGTGAAAATTTCATTTCATTGCACTCTGCGAGGCTGAGGCAGGAGGATCACTGGAGCTCAGGAGTTCGAGACCAGCCTGAGTAAGACCTGTCTCTACTAAAAATAGAAAAATTAGCCAGGTATGGTGGTGAACACCTGTATTCCTAGCTACTCAGGAGGCTGAGGCAGGAGGATTGTTTGAGCCCAGGAGTTTTAGGTTGCTGTGAGCTAAGCTGACACTAGAGCAGTCTAGCCTGGGGTAACAGAGCAAGACTCTGTCTCAAAAAAATTCCTTTCAGATATTGTATTGTCACCTCTAGAAGTTCTATTTAGTTCTTTTTCATATCTTTTATTTTTCTTCTCATTGTGTTCATATATCTCTTTAAATCCTTAAACATATTTAGGATAGCTGTTTTAAAATCTTGTCTGCTAATTCTACCTCTCTGTCATTTCACATTGTATTTCTGTTAATTATTTTTCTCCTTGTTTTGAGTCACAACATGGATGAGAATGATCAGACTTCTTGCCAGAAAACGCAAGCCAGGCAACATTGGAGCACTATTTGTAAGGGCTGAAAGGAAATAAAAGTCAACCTAGAATTCAGTATCCAAAAAAAAAAGAAAAGGAACTTCAACAATTAAGAAGAAATAAGTACTTTTTTTTCAGACAAAGAAAAACTGACAGAATTTGTCACCAGCAGACTTGACTATGAGAAATGTTAAGGAAAGTTCTTCAGGTGGAAAAAAAATGATACCAAATGGAAACTTGAGTCTACCAAAAAAAAAAAAAAAAAAAAAAGTAACAGAAATGGGATATACGTGTGTAAAATAAAAGATCTTTTTTCAATTTTTAAATTTCTTCTAAAAATGATAATTGACTCTTTAAGGCAAAAATGATAACAATGCATTTGGGCTCATATGTAAAAGTTAATCTGACAATGACAGCACAGAGGAAGCAGGTGGGATGAGCCATGGTAAGGCCTCTCCACTCTATGTGGAACGTTATAATATTATTCGAAAGTAGAAAGTGAGACGACAACAACAAATATTGTCAGCATACAGCATAAAACAATACAGCACCACTAAATACATAAACAGACAGTGTCAGTAGGCCAGCAGTGGAGAGAAAATACAACACCAGGCAACACTGGCTCTCCATGAAGTCAGGAAAAGGTGGTGAAAGACAAGACAGATGAGACAAATGATAAATCAGCAAGACAATAGATTGAAACCCAACCATATCGACAATTAAATTAAATGTAAGTGATCTAAACAGGTTAAGTAAAAGATGGATTGTCATGCTGGATTTTTAAAAAGCCAGATCTAACTAAATGTTACCTACAACAAAACATTTTAAAGACACAAATAGGCTAAAAGTGAAAGAATGGAAAAAGATGTAACATGCTGTACTAGTGTTCCATGGCTACCATAACAAGTGTCACAGGTGCAGTGAGCAATATGAATTTGCTGCCTTACAGCCATGTAGGCTAGAAATCCAGCATGGATCTCACTAGGCCACAGGTAAGGCATTGGCAGGGCTGTACGCCTTTCTGGAAGTGTCAGGGGAGAAACAGTTACCTCGCCTTTCCCAGCTCCTAGAGGCCACCCACCTTTCTGAACTCATGGCCTTCTCCTCTGTCTTCCATGCAGGCAAAGGTGGGTCTAGTTGTCCTCTCAAACTACCATGACCACATTTTCTTATGATCGCAGCCAGGAAAGGCTCTCTGCCTTTAAGGAACCATGTGATTATCAGCTGCCTCTGGATAATCCAGGACAATCTTTCCATCTCAAGATCCTTAATTTAATGCCATCTGCAAAGTTCCTTTTGGCATATAAGGTAACATATTCACAGGTTCCTGAAATTAGGATAAGGACATTTTGAGGAAGCCATTATTCTGTCTGTCACACATGCAAACATTAATAATGAGACAACTGGGGTGGCCATCAGCATAGCATGTGCAACATTCATCAAAATAGAACATAAATTGGAACATATACAAGTTTCAAAAGTTTCTATTTAAAAATATCAAAATCATATGGAATATTTTCTCTGACCATAAAGGAATTAAATTAGAAATCTATAACTGAAAGACTTGGAAGTAAGCAACACACTTTTAAATAACAAGGGAAATTACAAAACATTTTGCACTGAATAAAAATGAAAACAAAATTTGTGGGCTGCAGCTAATGCAGTGTTTGGTGGGAACTTCAGAGATTTCAATGCTTCCATAAAAAAGAAGAAAGGTCTAAAATCAATAATCTAAGCTTCCACCTTAAGAAGCTAGTGAAAGAAGAGTAAATGGAAATAAAAGTAGGTAGAAGACAGGAAACAATGAAGGTAAGAGAAACCAATGCAATAGAAAGTGAACAAGCAATAGAGAAAGTTTAAACGCACCAAAACACTGGTTCTTTGAAAATACCATAAAAATGGTAAATCTCTAGCCAGACTGATTTTTTTAAAATACTCAAATTACCAATATGAAGAATGAATGAAACAGGGGACATCACTACACAACCTACAGACATTAATAGGTAAAGAGGGAAATATGCACAACTTCATGCCAACAAGTTTGACAACACAGATGAAATGGATACAGTTATTGAAAGATACTGTATTAGTTTGTAATTGCTAAGTGATAAATTACCACAAACATGGCGACTTCAAATAACACAATTTTATTATCTTATAGTTCTAGAAGTCAGAAGTCTACAATGGGTTTCATCTGACTAAAATAAAGGTATTGGCTAGGCTGTGCTCCTTCAGAGGCTCTAGGGCAGAATGTTTCCCTTCCTCTTCCAGCTTCTACAGGGCCCTGCTTGCTGTGGCTTCTGGCTCCCCACAGGCAGCCTGCAGCTAGCACCCTGACTCGGCTTCTGCTGCCATGTCTCCTCCCTAACTCGGACACTCGCGCTTCCCTCTTACGCAGACTCTTGTGATTACATTGGGTCTACCTAGATAATATGGGATAAACTTCCCATTATAAGATCCTTAATTTAATTACATATTTAAAGTCTTTTTTGGAGAGATTTCTGGGAAGATGGTGGCCCAGAGACACCAGCTGCCGGATTGTCTCAGAAAAAAGGAAAAGTTTAAGATGATAAAGAAAAAACAAACAAACAAATATAGATTGGGTGTAATTCTGAGGGAAAAGTGCAGGAGCCTACAAGAGACTCCACGGGAAGAAGCTGCAGAGAGAACAAGAAGGAGCAAGATATCGGCAGAGGTCAACCCCAGAGAGGCTTGGAGTCCAGCGAAAAGGGTAGGTGGAGTGGCTTGTTTCTCCCCCACATCTCTGGCATTCGGCAGTCTCCCGAGCTACTCAAGAGCCTTTCTACCCTCATGAGCACAAATGCAGCTGCTGCCAGTGAACTGGGAGCTACTTGAGGACAAAGCAACAGGCTGCCAGCCCCCTTGGGGTGCTTCCTGTCACAGCAGACCTGAGCCAAGATGGCAGACACCACACTGCTTCTCCACCCACCATGCGCTTTTGTCCTCTCAAGGGGGCTTCAGTCCCTCAGTTTTTGTCTGTTTTTCCCACACAAACATTTCCCAACTGGCTCAGACTACAGGGGCCACAGGGGTCCGTGGGCCTCAGGAGGTCTGCATGGTCCCAGAGGCTGGACATTCTGGGTGATTTGCCTTCCAGAGAGGGTGACAGAGACTATCAGATGCCAGCTTTCCTCCATCCAGACTCTTTTCCTCCCCTTCCCCTTCCCAACCCATGGAAGCCAAAAGAGAAAATTGAGCTGGGGTTCTCAGAAATGGCTGCTTCCCCTGTTGGTGCACCCACAACACTGGGGCTTCCACAGAGAGTGGGGCTTTATTATTTCCTCTTCAAGACCTGCAGAGGACTAAGGGGCGCTCAGACTGTGAGCTCCCTGCTCACCAGCCCTCCGCAGTGCTGCTGGCCCAGCTGCTCCATCAGAGCAGGGCACACCCGAAGCAGAGGGACATCAAACCTGCTTGAGCACCCCAGAGGCAGCTTGGGATCAGCATGCTTCTCCCTGGCACAGTCAAGGACTGATCTCTGGGGACTCAGGGTCAGGCCCGCAAGCCAGATCCTATACCCCCAGGACTCGACCATGTTGCTCAAGGGCACAGAGGGGAGATTCGTGAACTAACCTCAGGAGGCAAAAAAGCCCACATAGGCAGAACTGAGAGGGGAGGGCAGCGTGGGTCGCAGCTGCAGCACACTTGTGGAGCACCCTTCCCCCTACAGAAAGGCCATGCGCTCAGCCCAGTGCAGGATCCTGGACAGGGAAGCTCCCAGCCCGCAGCACCATCATGGAGCAGCTCAGCTAGTTTGAGCTCCGGCTTACTGACAGACATCTGAGGGAGACCACAGAGCAGGCAAACAGGAGAGAAGAGTGAAAACCACTCCTGACAGCAAGACTGAGAATCTCAGATGGTCACTCCCCCACAAGCAGACTTTCTGGCCGGGTGAGGCCACCTCAGCCCCTCCCCGTTGGCTTTCCCCAGAAGCCTGAGTGTGGACCTTGACCCCTGCCAAAACAGCTACTTACCAGCTATTGTGGAGCCTGAGGACAGGCTCACCCAACCCAGCCCCACCTAGCCTCACTCCCCCAGGTGCCTCTGCTGTGGTGTAGAATTGGGACACACCTGGAAGTTCCAGGGCCCTGCCAACCATCTGGGGCATTCAAGTGCTTTTCCTGATGGACTAGAGCCAGTCACAGATCCCCAAAACAACATTTCAGCTTGTTCCTTTGAGCAAGCATCACCTAGTGGTGGGAGGTCAATTTGCACAGCCCTTTATAGCATTTGCTGACTCAATCATACAGAGTGAGATTGATTCTCACCTACAGGAAAAACTTACTGTCTCAGAGATTAAACTGGCTATGCCAAAAAATTCACACTGTTAAAAAGACAATGTGGGGAAAGAGAAAGGGCTGGGGAAAGAGAAAAGATTTAAAAGACCTCCATACTCCCTCATCAAAGAGAGACAGGGAATCTGTCCACAGACATAACATACCACTGCTACAGCCTACAAAAAACTAGCAACTGAGAAAACCACCACACTAAGGATATTTATGACCAAGGCATCCAACCAGAACCCAGATCAACATCAAAGAACCCAAAAGCAAAGCCAAAGGTTCTTTCCCAACATATGCTACAATCACACCCTTATGAATGAGGGGGGATAAAAATAAGCCCCATATAAACAAAAGAAAATCCAAAAATAAGAAGTGACAGCTGCTCCAGATGAAAAGTAATCAGCAAAAGAACTCCAGAAGTATGAAAAATCAGAGTGAAAGGACACCCCAAAAGGGAACACCAGCTCACTAACAATGAATACCAACCAAAGTGAAAATATTGAAATGACAGATAAAGAATTTCAAATATGAATTGTAATCTGAATAAAATCCAAGAGAAAATGGAAAGCCAACTAAAAACCAGAAAAACAATTCAGGAAATGAGTAAAAAATTCACTAAAGAGATCAACATATTAAAAAACAAAATAGGGGGGAGGGGTGGCAAGGGCAATATATGTAACCTTAGCTATATTTGTACTCCCATAATATAATGAAATAAAAAAAATTAAGAACAAACAACAAAATAGAACTTCTGGAAATGAAAAATTAGTTTAAGGAAATACAAAACACAATGAAAAGTTTTAAGAATAGATTAGACCAGGCAGAAGAAAGAATCTCAGAGCTTGAAGACAATTCTTGAATTAACTCAGTCAAAAACAAAGAACAGAGAATTAAAAGGAATGAACAAAACCTACAAGAAATGTGGGATTATGTAAAATGGCCAAATATAAAAATCATAGTCATCCTTGAGGGTGAATAAGAAAATGCACAAAGTCTGAAAAACCTATTTGAGGGAACAATTGAGGAAAACTTCCCTGGTCTTGCTAGAGATTTGGACATCCAGGTACAAGAAGCTCAATGAACGACCGGGAGATTCATTGGAAAGTGGCAATCACCAAGACACACAGTCATCAGACTGGCTGAAGTCAACATGAAGGAGGAATTCTTGTGAGTCATGAGGAGAAAACATCAAGTAACTTACAAATGAAAACCCATCAGGCTTACTGTAGACTTCTGAACATACAAGCCAGAAGGGATTGGGGCCCTTCTTAAATAGAACAGCTTCTTAAATAGAACAGCTTCCAGCCTAGAATTGTGATTCCTGCAAAAGTTTCATATATGAAGGAGAAATAAAGAACTTTCAGGATAAGCAAACACCAATGGAATTTGTCAAGACCAGACATGCCCTGTAGGAAATACTCATAACTGGATACATACATGGATAAGCACAATAGACACCCACCCATGTAAAACGATCCCATGTAAAACGATCCCAAAGCTAAATCTCAGAGCTCATGTAAAACAGTAACAGAAGAGGTAAAACAAAGCAATAAGATGAGACATGTTCACCCAACAGGACGACCAGAATAGCATTCCACATATGAATTCTATCAATCAACATGAATGGTCTGAATGCCCTATTAAAGAGACATTGGCTGGCTAAATATATGAAAAAATACAACCCAAATATCTACTGTCTTCAAGAAACACATCTAACCCAAAAAGAATAGCACAGACTTGAGGTGAAGAGATGGAAACAAAAATATTCCATGCAAATGGAAACCAAAAGAAAGCAGGTATAACCATTCTCATAACAGATAAATTTTATTTTAAATCAACAATAGCAAAGAAAGACAAATACGATCATTATATAATGGCAAAAGGAGCAATTCAACAAGAAGACATAACAATCATAAATATCTATGCACCTATCACAGGAGCATCCAGATTCATAAAGCAAACCTTACTAAATCTAAGGAAAGAGATAAACAACAGCATTGTAATTGCTGGGGACTTCAACACCCCATTGACAGAAAAAAAATCATCAAAGCAGGAAATAAAGAAACACTGGACTTACATGGGACTCTACAGCAAATGGGTCTAACAGACCTCTACGGAACATTTTATACAAAAACTACTAAATGTACATTCTTCTCATCAGCACATGGAACATTCTCCAAGACTGATCATATCCTAGGCCACAGAGCATGTGTCAACAAATTTTTTAAAATATCCTGGTAGAAGAAAATAAACAACTAAGATCAAAGCAGAACTAAATGAAATTGAGAACAAAATAATTATACAGATCAACAAAACCAAAAGCTGTTTTTTTGAAAAGATAAACAAAATTGACAACCCTCTTTCTAGATTGACAAGAATTCAAAGGGAAAGGACTCTAATAAACTCAATTAGAAATGAAAAAGGAGAGGTCACAACAGACACCACAGAAATACAAAACATTATTTTTGATTAATATAAAAATCTATATGCCCAAAAACTACGTAATGAGGAGGAAATGGACAAATTCCTGGAAACATACAACCTCCCTAAGTTCACCCAGGAGGTAACAGAATTTCTGAATAGACCAATATCAAGCTCAGAAATTGGAGCAGCAATTAACAACCTCCCAAACTGAAAAAGTCTCAGACCAGATGGCTACACTTCAGAGTTTTACCAAACATACAAAGAAGAACTCACACCTATGCTACAGAAATTATTCCACAACATTGAGAAAGATGGTATCCTTCCTAACTCATTCTACAAAGCCAATATCACCTTGATACCAAAGCCAGGAAAAGAGACAACAACGAAAAAGAAAACTACAGACCAATATCCCTCATGAATATAAATGCAAAAATCCTGAACAAAACTATAGCAAATCGAATTCAGCAGCACATCAACAAAATACTTCACCATGACCAGGTGGGCTTCACCAGGAATGCAAGGCTGGTTCAACATATGCAAATCTATAAATGCAATTCGCCTCATAAATAAAAGCAAGAACAAATACCATATAATTCTCTCAATAGGTGGATAAAAGGCATTTGACAAAGTCTAGCACACCTTTATGATAAAAACTCTTAATAAAATAGGCATAGACAGGTCATACCTTGAAATCATCAAGTCCATTTATGACAAACTGATGGCGAATATCATACTGAATAGGGTAAAATTGAAACCATGCCCACTTAGAACCAGAACCAGATAAGGTTACCCACTGTCTCCACTCCTAATCAACATATGCTGGAAGTCATTGCTAGATCAATTAAGCAAGAGAAGGGTATTAAGGGCATCCAAATGGGGGCAGATGAGATCAAACTCTCACTCTTTGCCGATGATATGATATTAAATCTAGAAAATCCCAAGGATTCAACCAAGAGACTCCAAGAGTTGGTAAATAAATTCAGTAAGGTCTCAAGATACAAAGTCAGTACACACAAATCAGAGGCATTCATAGATGCCAATAACAGTCAAGCCAAAATTCAAATAAAAAATGCAATACCTTTTACAATAGCCTCAAAGAAAATTAAATATCTAGGAATATATTTAACTAAAGATGTGAGAGACATATACACGAAAAACTGCAAAACACTAAGAAAAGAAATTGTATAAGATGTAAACAGATGGAAAAATCTACCTTGTTCATGGATTAGTAGAATCAATATCATTAAAATGTCCATACTACCTAAAGTGATCTACAGAATTAATGCAATCCCTATCAAAGTATCAACATCATTCTTTACAGATCTAGAAAAAATCATTCTACACTTTGTATGGAACCAGAGAAGACCTTGTATAGCCAAAGCAATCTTAAATAAAAAGAACAAACTGGGAGGTATCAGTCTACCAGACTTCAAGCTGTACTACAAGGCTATAGTAACTAAAACAGCATGATACTGGCACAAGAACAGAGACAGACCTTTGGAACGAGACTGAGAATCCAGAGATGAAACCATACACATATGGTAATCTAATGTTTGACAAGTCAGACAAAAATATACACTAGAGTAAAGAATCTCTTTTCAATAAATGGTGCTGGGAAAACTGGATAGCTACGTGCAGAAGAATGAAACTGACTCAGCACCTCTCACCTCTCACAAAAATCAATTCAAGATGGATAACAGACTTAAACCTTAGGTATGAAACCTTAAGAATTCTAGAAGAAGATGTTGGGAAGACCCTTTCAGACATCAGCCTAGCCAAAGAATTTTTGAAGAAGACCGCCGACGCAATCACTGCAGCAACAAAAATAAATGAATGGGATCTGATCAAATTAAAAATCTTTTGCACAGCCAAGGAAACTATCATTAGAGCGAATAGACAGCCTACAGAATGGGAGAAAATATTTGCTCTCTAAGCATCCAATAAAGGGCTGACAACAAGAATCTATCTAGAACATAAAAAAATCAACAAGAAAAAAAAATAAACAACCCCATAAATAAATGGGCAAAGGAAACGAACAGAAACTTTTCAAAAGAAGACAGAAAACACATAAAAATGTTCAACATCTCTAATCATTAGAGAAATGCAAATCAAAGCCACAATGAAATATCACCTAACCCCAGTGAGATTGGTCTATATCAAAAAAATCACAAAACAACAAATGCTGGTGAGGATGTGGAGAGACAGGAACACTCTTACACTGCTGGCAGGACTGCAAATTAGTGCAACCACTGTGGGTAAGAATTTGGAGATACCTCAAAGAGCTAAAAATAAAAGTACTATTCAATACAACAATAGCACTATTAGGCATCTACCCAAAAGATCAAAAGACATTCTATAATAAAGACATCTGCACCCGAATTTTTATGGCAGCACAATTCACTGTTGCAAGGATGTGGAAACAACTCAAGTGCCCATCAATTCATGAGTGGATTATTAAAATTTGGTATATGCATACAATGGAATATTACTCAATTATAAGAAATGACAGTGATCTAGCACCTCTTATATTTTCCTGGATTGAGCTTGAACCCATTATCCAAAGTGAGGTATCACAAGATCAGAAGAATAGGCTCAACATGTACTTGCCATCAAATTGGCAGTAAATGATCAACACTATGGTGCTCACACAGTAGTAATATTCTCCAGGGATTAGAGGGTTGTGGGGGTAGATTCACAACTAATGGCTGTAGTGATCATTGTAGAGGGGAAGGGCATGCCTCTAATCCTTGCTTGGGTGAGGCAAAGACATAAAATATAACCAAAATGTTTGTACCCTCATAATATCCTGCAATAAAAATAAATAAAAATTTTTAAAAATGATACCATGTATCTTCTCAGATGACAGTAGAATAAAACTACAAATTAATTCCAAGAGAAACACTCAATTCTACACAAAGTCATGGAAATTAAACAATCTGCTGCTGAATGATTATGGGGTCATTAATGAAATTGAGATGAAAATCAAAAGATTCCTTGAAATGAATGACAAAGGAGACATAAGCTACCAAAATCTATGGGATTCAGCAAAAGCAGTCCTAAGGGGAAATGCCTATATCAAAAAGACACAAAGATCACAAATTAGCAATCTAATGACCTGTCTCAAGAAACTAGAAAAGGAAGAGCAAACCAAACCCAAAGTCAGCAGAAGAAAAGAAATAACAAAGCTCAGAGCAGAGCTAAAGGAAATGGAAAACAAAAAAGCAATAGAAAGGATCAATGAAACAAAAAGTTGGCTCTTTGAAAAGATAAACAAGGTTGATAAATCTCTTGCTAGATTAACCATAAATAGAAGAGAAAACACCCAAATAAGCTCAATCAGAAATGAAAAAGGAGATATTACAACTGATACCACAGAAATGCAAAATATCATCTGTGAATACTATGAAAATCCCTATGCACATAAACTTAAAAACATATAGGGAATGGAGAAATTACTGGAAACACACAACCTGCCAAGACTCATTCAGAAAGAAACAGAATTCCTGAACAGACCAATATCAAGTGCTGAAATTGAAACAGCAATAAAAAACTTTCCTAAAAAGAGAAGTCCCAGACCAGATGGTTTCACACCCAAATTTTACCACACCTACACAAAAGAACTGGTGCCTATCCTGCAGAAATTATTGAACAACATCGAGAGTATGGAATCCTCCCCAACACATTTTATGAAGCCAACATAATCCTGATACCAAAACCAAGATAGTATGCAACAAAAAAAGAAAACTGCAGACCCAAATTACTTATTAATATAGATGCAAAAATTCTCAACAAAATCCTAGCTAACCAAATCCAAGTGCTTATCAAGAAAATAATCCATCATGACCAAATGGGCTTCATCCCAGTGATGCAGGGATGGTTCAACATATGCAAATCTATAAATGTAATATACCACATAAACAGAAGCAAAAACAAAGACCATATGATCATATCAATAGATGCATAAAAAGCATTGGACAAAATTCAGCACTGTTTCATAATAAAAATCTCAACAAAATATTCATAGAAGGGACATAACTCAAGATTATAAAAGCCATGTGTGACCAACCCACAGCCAACATTGTGCTGAATGGAGAAAAGTTGAAAGCATTCCCACTAAGAACTGAAACAAGACAAGGGTGCCCAACATCACCTCTTCTATTCAACATAGTGCTGGAAATCCTAGCCAGAGCAATCAGGCAAGAGAAAGAAATAAAATATATCCAAATAGGGAGAGACACTGTCAAACTATCACTTTTTGCTGATGATATGATCTTATATCTACAAACCCCCAAAGACTCCACCAAGAGACTCTCCTGTAATTGATAAATAAATGCAGCAAAGTCTCAGGTTACCAAATCAATGTACACGAATTAGTAGCATTCTTATACACCAATAACAGTCAATCTAAAGACTCAATACTATTCACAATCAGTAGAAAGAAAATAAAATACCTAGGAATATACCTATCCAAGGAGATAATAGATCTCTACAAGAAGAACTATAAAACATTGAGGAGGAAATAACAGACAACACAAACAAATGGAAAAACATATCATGCTCGTGGATAGGTAGAATCAACATTGATAAAATGTCCATACTACCCAAAGTGATTTACAGATTTAATGCAATCTCCATCAAAATACCAACATCACATTTCACAGAGCTAGAAAAAAATAATTCTATGCTTCATTTGGAACCAGAAAAAAGCCTGAATAGCCAAAATGATCTTAAGCAAAAAGAATAGATCTGGAGGCATCACATTATCAGACTTGAGATTATACTACAAGGCTATAATAACCAAACAGCATGGTATTGGCACAAAAATAGAGACATAGATCAATGGAACAGAACAGAGAACCAGATATAAAACCATCTACCAATGACCAACAGATACTTGACAAAATAGAATATACACTGGGCAAAAGAAGCCCTATTCAATAAATGATGATGGGAAGATTGGAAAGCCACATGCAGAAGAATGAAACAGGATCCATATCTCTCAAAACTCACAAAAATTAATTCAAGATGGATAAAAGACTTAAATATAAGGCATGAAACCATAAGAAGTCTAGAAGAAAATGATTGAAAAACTCTTCTAAATATCTGCCTAGGCAAAGAATTTATGAAGAAGACCCCAATGGCAATCACAGCAACAATAAAAATAAATAAATGGGACTTGATTAAATTAAAAAGTTTCTGCACAGCTAATTAAATAATTTAACAGAGCAAACAGACAATCGACAGAATGGGAGAAAATATTCACAATCTATACATCCTTTAAAGGGCTAATAACAAGAATCTACAAAGAACTCAAGCAAATCAACAAGAAAAATACAAATAATCCCAATAAAAAGTGGGCAAGGACATGAACAGATCCTTTGAAAAGAAGATAGACAAATGGCCAAGAAACATGAAAAAATGCTCAACATCACTAATCATCAAGGAAATGCAAATTAAAACCATAATGAGATATCTATCAACTTACCACAGTTAGTTACCATGGCTTTTATTAAATAAAAGGTCCAAAAACAATAAATGCTGGCATGGATGCAGAGAGAAAGGAATGCTTATTCACTCTTGGTGGGCCTGCAAATTAGTACGACACCTACCAAAAACAGTATGGAGATTCCTCAAAGAACTAAAGTAGACCTACCATTGATCCAGCAGCCCCACTACTACTGGGTATTTTCCTGAAGGAAAAGAAGTCATTTTATCAAAAAGACATCTGCACATGAATGTTTATTGCAGCACTACTCACAATTGCAAAGATGTTGAATCAACACAAGTGTCCAACAATTCATGAGTGGATTAACAAAATGTGGTATATGTATACTATGGAGTACTACACAGCCATGCAGAAGGATGAATTAAGGCCTTGTGCAACCATTTGGATGGAACTGAAGACCATTATCCTAAGCTAAGTATCTAAAGAATGAAAAAACAAACACCACACATACTCACTATTAAATTGGAACTAACCGATGAGCACACATGTGCACAGAGGGAAGTAAAACTCAGCAGAAATCAAGAGGTGGGGAGGGGAGAGAAAGGGGTGAGCCAAAACCTACCTGACAGGTACAATGAACACTATCTGGGTGATGGGCACACTTAAAACCCTGACTCAAGCATAACAAAATCAATATATGTAACCAAAAACATTTGTACCCTATTATTCTTAAATTAAAAAATAAATTTTTAAAAAGAATAATAATGAAAAATATAAAGTCCATTTTTCCATGTAAAGTAGCATATTTACAGGTTTTGAATGAAAACATGAGCACCTTTGGAAGGTCATTTTGCCTATCAGAGATAAAAATGCCAAAATGGATAAACAAATAGAATAGCCATATATCTATTAAAGAATTTGAATTTTTAGTTAAAAATCTTCCTACAAAGAAACGTTATCTTCATTCTTCATACCAAACAAACAAATTAACCTGAAATGAATCATAATCAAAAAAGCAAAAGCTATAAAACTTCCAGAACAAAACATAAGAGAACATGTTTATAACCTTGGGATAGGCAAATAATTTTTTACAGGACATGAAAAGCATCAACTATAGAAGAAAAATTGATAATCTTTTCATAAAAATGAAAATCTTTACTCTTCAGCAGATAATGTTAAGAAATGAAAAAGCAAGCCACTGACTGATAAAATACTTGCACTACATACATCTGACAAAGACTGTTTTCCAGAATATATAAAGAATTCTTACAACTCAATATAGGAAGACAATTCAATAGAAACAGTGGACAAAGAAGATGTATAAATGGCCAATAAGCCCATGAGAAGATGTTTAACATCACAAGTCATCAGGAAAACACTTATTAAAACTATACTGACATACTACTACTTACCCACTCAAATGGATTAACTATAATAAAGGGGTGGAAATACCAAGTGTCGGCAAGGATGTGAAACATGTGAGTCTCTCACACATTGCTGGTGAGAGTAAAAAATCATACAACTTCTTTGGAAAACATTTTGGCAGTTTCTTATTAAGTTAAACACATATTTCATACAATCCAGCAATTTCAATTCTAGATTTTTACTCTTGATAAAATATATGTAACATATGAAAACATATGTCCACATAAAAACTTGTCCATTAATGACCATAGAAGCTTTATTCAAACTAAACAGAAACTGGAAACAACCACAATATCCATCAACAGGTGAATAGATAAATAATTTATGGTATATCTATATATTGTGACTACTCTTCAGAAATAAAAAGAACTAGTGATCCCTATAACAGAATGGATGAACCTCAAAAGCATTTTGATGAGCAAAAAAGAAAGACACAAAAGAGTAAATACTGTATGATTTCCCTTTACATGACATTCTACAACAAGCACAATTAATACACATTGACAGAATGCTGGTCAGTGGTTAACTAGAGCTGAGGGTGAGAGGAATTGATGGCAAAAGGGCATAAGGTTACTTTTTGCAATGATGGAAATTTTGATTGTAGAGGTGTACACATGTGTCAAAATTCATTGAACTGTACTCTCAAAATAGATTTATATTATTGCATGTAAATTATAAGTCAATAGTTGATTCTTTCAATAAAAGAAAAAACATTTAAAGAATCAAGACACTTGGGCCCCATTCCTAGTGATTCCAATACCGTGGGATTGATACAGGGCCTAGATATCTACACTGTGAACAAGCCCCATGGATAATTACGCTGCAGGCTATTTCGCTTATGGTAAATATTGGACAACAAATCAACTAGGCAAGCAAAGAAAATTCAGAGGAACAGTTTGAGGTTTTTCTGTGACCTATCCCATCTGCTGACCTCCATTCTTTAGCTGGAACACTGGTCACTATGCAGCTATCCTCCTGGGTGCTCTGTTCCCCCAGTTGTTAGCTCAGCTGTGGATAAGCTCCCTTCATTTATTCTTTAAAAAAAAAAAAAGTTCGCTGGGAAAATTAATGGGGGGAAAAGCAAAATTAATACACTGCACTCAAGTGCAGAGAAACCAGTTTATTTGTGGAGCACAAATTCCTCCCCATGAGGTCATTTCAAGTCTGGCACCAGATGCTTTGGGTGGCCTTGTTCACTGGGCATATGATATCCACAAATAAGCCTCCTCTAGAGCAACAGGAGGTAGACAGGGAGCCTGGTGGACCACCTGTGTGAAGAATGGAACATCACAGCAACAAAGATGCTAAGAGCACCCATAGCCCTGTCCCACTCCCTTGTTGAAAGAAAGGGTCATTTTCCTGCCAAATTAGATGAAACCATAGTTCTCTGTTTCCATTCTGTAGTCTTTTCCTGCTGCCTGACATATCTTCCCCATCTCTGGCCCCCTGTTCTATCTGTTGAAATACTCCCAAGCTTCATGGCCCAACTTGAGTAACATCTCGATTGTGCCTTTTCAGATCACCAAACAAATGAAACCTCTCCCTCCCTTGAACTCCTATGGCACTTGGTTTGAAGAGCTTTTACAGAAACCCTGACTTGTATTTTACTTATTCATACACATGTCATATCTATTAATACTTCATTAGAATGGAATCAACTTGATTATAAAAACTGTAATTTAGTTTTTATATATATAATATGTTATATGCATTATATATATAAATATAATGTAGCCTAGGTGTAGCCTGCATACATACCAGTACATTACTTTGTACTTAGTGGGTATTTACGTACAATTATTGTAGAAATGAATGAATGAATCGGTCCATGCTGATTCCTATCTCTGAGCTTTGCTCATGCTGCCCTTCTTTCCTGGAAAACCCTTCACACCTCAGGGGTCACTTCCTCCAAGAAGCCTTCTTGGCTCTTGGCTCCTATGGCACTCTGGGCATATCACTTGCCACCACTCCATATATCAAAATGAATTATTTATTATCCATTTCACCCACATTCATAAGCTTCGAGAAGCCAAAAATTCCTTCCTAGTCAACCTTATCTTACCACCATCTAGCCCAGTGCTTGGTAATAGTACGCATTTCATAAATGTTTGTCAAACAGAATGGTCTACTCAAAAGTTTCTGGAAGCATAAGCCCATGCCACAGAGGGCCTGGTTTATTTAGTTTGCGTTCCTATTAGAGAACCCAGAATTTACTGTCCGGAGGTCTCATTCCCGGAGAAAACCCGGCATGAACGGCCTTGCCACCTTAAGTTTCCTCAAGGCTGAAGGAGGGAGCAGCACCAGGGTTCTCCAGGGTCTCACATGGCCACAAACCCTGTGTGCGGGAACTCCCCAGCAGGACGCGCTGCACGTGCAGAGGAGGCAAGTGTGGCCTCTCCTCAGAGGATGGGGCCCCAGTCTGCAGAATGGGGACCGTAGGAGAAAGAATCTGCCACCCTTTAGAGCCCCAGGCCTTCTCCTGTAACCGGTTCTCTCTCCCTCTGCTCCTGCATTCCCTTTGTCTGCTGCTAGCCTCTCCCGCTTCTTTTCCTCTTTCTCGCCCGCTTCTCTTCTCCCATGGTCTCACCGCACTTTCCCAAGACCACTGTTCCCCGTGGCCCCTTTTCCCTTCTCACCAGCCGGATTCACCTCATTCATCTTGGGTCGCCTTCGTTTGCCCTACTCCTGCGCCCCTGGCACACACTGACTCGCGTCCGCGTGCCCTGCCGGCAGGAGCGCGGCGTCCTCACGCAGCCAGGAGGGGGGGGGGCGGCCCGGCGCCAGTCCCGCCCGGCGCGTGTGCGAGAGTCTGTGGCGGTGACGCGGCGCCGGCAGCAGGAGGAGGCCGGCCGGGAGGGGGGCACCTGCCGCCGGGCTGCTGGGCTCCCGCGCCCTGCGCTCCCCGCCGCCCGCCGCCCGCCCAGGCGCAGGCGGGGCGCAGGCAGCGGCGGGCGGCATGGAGAGCCTGCTGGAGAACCCGGTGCGCGCCGTGCTCTACCTCAAGGAGCTCACCGCCATCGTGCAAAACCAGCAGAGCCTCATCCACACCCAGCGCCAGCGCATCGACGAGCTGGAGCGGCGGCTGGACGAGCTCAGCGCCGAGAACCGCAGCCTGTGGGAGCGCCAGCAGCTGCTACAAGCCCACCCTCCGTCCGGGCCGGTGCCCCCGTTGCCAGCCCCGCGGCCAGCTCCCCGGGCCGCCGCGGCCCAGGAGCCTCTCCAGGACCACGGACAGCTCCCGGGCGCCGCGCTGCAGCCCGCACCCGCGCAGCCGCTCCAGCACCACGGACAGCCCCCGGAGCAGCCCCAGCCGGGCCCCAGCGGCAGGGCTCAAGCACCCCAGACGCCCCACCAGGACCCGGTGACGATCGGGGCCGCCGCCAACAAGGAGAAGGAGCGTCCCCCGAGTTGCTGCGCTGCCGCCGGAGCCCTCCTGCAGCACAAATCCCCCGCCGCCCTCGGCAAGGGCGTCCTGAGCAGGAGACCTGAGTGAGTGGGGAAGAGGAGGGGAAGGTTGTGGTGGAAGGAAGGGAAGCAAGTGGGCGCGAGGCGGGGACATGGGGAAAATGGGGTGCACGTAAGGGTCTGAAGGACTGGGGTAATGTGAAGATGAAAGGGTGAGAAGATGCTTGGGGTAGAACTATGTCGAGGAGATTTGGGGGAAGCAGGGAACGGTATCAGTGTTTGAGAAGGCATGGGGGATGTTGGAGCAAAAAGGAGTACGCAGGCCGTCACTGGGGGCGAGGAGGAAGAAATGGGTTTTAAATGACTGGGGATATTGGAAACTGGCAGGGTTTAAAGGAGACTAGATTGGGAGGAAGTTGAAGATCAAACTGAAGAAAAAAGAAACATTGAAGGATCTTTTAAGCTAGAAAAATTTGGAAGAGTTTGCATAGTATAATTATTTCAATGGAGAGTGAGACATGAAGAAGACGGAGGCTTGGCAAAGAGACACGTTAAGAGGTTTGAAAGGGCTGGAGTCCAGGAAGAGCAGGATTGGGGTAGAGGTGAATTCAGGAGGCAGAGGATATAGCTGAAAAGCAGGAGAGATGTGAGAGGGCAGGGGAGCTGCAAATAGAAGAAGATAAAGGGTGGGAGAAAGAATTTCTCAGAGGAACGAGCTGGCCCTTTAACTGGTGCAGTGGGAGTCAAAGCCAGGAGTGGCTCCCTGGGGAAGCCTCTTCTGCTCAGACCTGAGTGGCCGCCTTTCTGCCGACTCCCCACAGAGCCGAAGGCCTGCAAGGAACCCACCTATCAACCCAATGGAGGACTCGGTCACAGCTCGAGGACTGAGTCTGGTTATAGCTTTTTCCTCGAACTCAAGGAGGATTTCTGTGCAGGGCGGTTCGCCATGGCGGAAAGTGAACAATGATGAGAGGACAGTTGGTAAAGGGAGTTGGTATTTGGGTGTAATGCCTGCTGTGGCTCTCTGCTATGGCTAGTGACTCCAAGCCTTGTTTCCCCTTGGTGATTGGGTGATAACTGGAACTGTGTGTTGGGTCTTGAGAAAAATGCTAAACCCCCAGGACCTGGGGCCTCAAGGTCTTTCTTCATTTGAGAGGTCCACGAACTAGGAATATGGGAAGAAGGGGTGAAAATGGGCTGGAATATTCCATCCTCTGTATTGGGAAGGCTGTGGCCATGTCAGCTTCCTTTCTTTGATTAGACAGGTGATGGGAGAACTGAATGGAAGAACATCTCAGGAGAAAGGAAATCAGTGCCTGGCAGCACCTGCCCCTGACAACAGTGATGCTAAAGGAGGCCAGGGAGCAAGAGTGGACAGGAGAGCCAGGAATCTCATCTTCACTCAGGCTCAAATGTGCTTTAAATCTAGGGAACACTTGTGAAGGTCTGCCATATTCCTTAAAAACTCACTTTCTCCTCCCATTCGCTGTAGTTAGAGAAGTTGGGTCAGGGTGTGTTAGCTCACAGGGGAGGTTTGACCGGAACCATGAGATCTTAGGGGTGAAGACCTAGAATGATGATCTGGCTTGGCAGACCTAAAGCATTTGATTTAAACCCAAGAGGATGCAGCTTTCCACCCCAACTCACTCCACAGCCATGTTCCTTTCCCTCAGTTTCAGTTTTCTTTCCTCATCTCACATGAAAAGCAGAAAGTCCATTTTCCTTCAATGCCCATGGATTGGCAAAAGGCTATGTACTTCACGATAGCATGTGATCTTTTCCCAGTTAGGGTTAAAGAGCCATTCCAGTCCATTTCCCTGGGGGCGGCCATGGCTTCTGATAATCACGGTCCTTCATCTACTTCCTTCTGGGTCTCCTTTTTCTCCCACTGTACCCCACTTCCTTTGTGTCTCTTCCGGGGACTGTGCAGGCATGAAGAGTTGAGGAAAGATCATTTTTCCTGGGCAAAGACTTTTCTGTGGCCCCCAAAGCAGCCTAGAGCTCCCAAACCTTTCTATCCAGATGCTCCTGCTGCAGGGGTTTCAGGATCTCCTGGATCCCTATCCAGCCTCACACGTCAGTACTAGAGAGGAATCCTGGACATGACGTCCTTGTCTTTCCTTCTCACATGTCCTGCTTCTGCTTCCCAATGGAGCAGAACAAAAATAAGAAATAATTAGATGGTGGATAGTGGAAGTTGTTGGAAATCTTTCACTTAGGAAGTTGTGGCTGGCACTAAGACCAACTCCTTCCTTTGTCCAGCTATTCCCCTGATCCCCAAGCCTGGGGATTCAGAGACTCAGAAACCACCAATGTGCCTGCCTCACCTCCTCCCTGCAGCTCTCTTCCCTTGGTTGTGACATCATGGCCATCTTGGCTGGCTGAATAACCTTCTGGATCACCCATTTCTTTCCCCATAGTTTTGCCCAACTTCAACCCCAGTTAAAGAACCTCAGGAAGGAATCATCATTGCTGATGCCATGTTTGGCCCCAGCCTGCTCTCTGTCCATGGCCCCCATTTTGCATGTGTCTTCCCCTCTGCCCACACCTCTCTGCGGTGCAAAGCTAGATGGAGCCAGCAGGCAGGCAAAGACCTCCACAGACAGGATGAGGTGCAGAGGAGCAGAGCAGAGCCAGCAGCCCTCTCCTTTGGGTTTCTCCTGGGGAGCTCCCTGCTGCCTCGGTTTTCTACTGGGCCTGCTGAAGTAGGAGGAAGAGATGGCACAGAGGGTCTCCTGATCACATTTCTCCTGTGAATCTTTTCTCATTCCTCCTCTGGCAGCATTATAGTGAGAATGCAGCCTCAGTGAGGTGGCTGAAGGGTGGTGAGGGTTTCCAGGGGCCAGGCACTGGGTCAGATGCATTCTTTCACCACACAGTTTGCCTCTTACCCCAAGAACTCCTTTTCCTGCCCAATTCCAGTAGAGGCAGAAGCCCTGGGGAACTTGGGACTGGGAAATAATGAATCATTTCATTGCCATCTGCTCTACATTAATATGCAGTCTGGCCTTTCAGCTGAAGGAGTGAGACATAAAGGTCATGGCCATGGAGGTCAGGTGAAAGAAACAATGATATGGGGGTGGGTGAGTGCAGGGATATTGTGGAACAAAAACACCCAAGGGATTAAAATTCTTTGTCTGCCTGCTTCCTGACTCTTGCTAAGCTCTGGACCCCACTGCTTCTGCCTCTTAATGGAAGCAGAAAGCATAGCTTCCTCTTCTTTACTTTTTCAATCAAGGCTCACAGCATCTACAAAATTGATTATCATTCCTTTCCTGGCTGGAGCCAGAACCTCAACTTGACCTGGCAAAGTCCCCTTGCTATGGAAGCACATGATCCTACCTGAGGCTGCTGGCTTTAGTGTGATCACAGTTTCTCTGAGCACATCTGCCCACCCATCCAACCATGAGCCTATGGATGACAGGGCTTGCCCGTGTCTCCAAGTCCACTGGCAGATGGTTGCTAGTGGCTAGGTTCTTGCATTATAATTCAAATTCAGCTCCTACTCCAAGCTCCCTACCTCAGCATAGCTGTGAAGTCTGAATAGCTCAGAAGCTCCAGTCTTCTCTCTTTCTTCCTCCCTTGTCTTCCTTTTACATCCTTCCTCTTCCTCACTACTTTCCTTCCTTCCCCTGCCCCCTTCTTTTCTCTCCCTCAGACACTTCATCTCTATCATCTTTTTTCCTTCTATCCTTCCTCCACTTAGTCTACATAGAGAAGTCTCTTTGCTGTCTACCCTCCTCCTTTAAGCATGAAATAAATCTTGAGTCACCTTTTGAGCTCCTTGGTCTCATATGCCTGGAGGCTGTGGACGTGGGTTTAGCCTGAGCTGCCTAAGATGCTGATTGGAACAGGTGTCTCTGCTACTATTAGGTCAGAGTTGTCTGCTTGAAGGTGGCAGCTCATGACTGGCCCATCCTGGAAGCTATTAAGAGAGTGTTACAGTCTATCAGTCAGTCAACTATATGCAGTAAGTGTCCAGTCCATTCAAAACCCTGCACTGTGTGTGTGGAAAGATTGGAAAGAAGCAAATAGTCCTTGCTCTGGCAGGGACTGGCAGAGGTTTCCGAGGCTTGGGCCACTGCAGCACCTTCTTCCTCCACTTCTGGAAAGGCACGAAGTGCAAGTTCCCCACAGGCTGCAAAGGGTTTCTTGTTTCCACAAAGGAACAGGGTGGCCATCTTCATTTCAGGAAATGAGGGCATTACCAAAAACAGAGAGTCAGGAGTAAGGAAAGGGAGAAGTTAGATTTTCCAGGCTGAAAGGAACTTCAGGGATCCATAGAATCACACAATGTTCAAGATTCCGGTGGTCAGGAACCTGGGTTTGGGGAAGGTACACTGGGTGCGAACCTGTTTTACCACCCCTGCAGACCTCACAGCATCATTTACTTTCAGTCTGTTTTTTCACTTTTAAAATGAGGAGCAATATCTACTTTAAACGATTGCCATAAAGTTTAAACATTAGAAAATGGCATTTGTTTAGTATTGTTTGGGGCACCTAGTAAGTGCACCACACATTGTAGTATTTCTACAGGTAAAGAAACCAGGGCACGGAAAAGATAAGAGGCTCATCCTACATCAGACAACAGTGACAGACTAGAATCTAGGTTCGAGATCCCCTCTACTCTGCCAGACCACCTTTCTACCTGTGCCCTTTTCTCATTTACTCTTCTCTCTCTGGACAATGTGCACCCAAGACGTTCCAGGTACATGGATGTCGAGCTTACCTTGAAAATCAACCAGGCAGGACAAATCCACCAGCCCTTACTGATCTGTAAAGAGAGCTCACACTTCACAGCTGGGAAATGCTTCTTTAAGTCCAACTCAGATCTCTTCTGCAGCATTTTAAGATTACTTGCACTTCTCTTAAGGACATTAATCAAGGAGATCTGAGTTGTCACCCAGTGCCCCAGTGAGAGAAAAATGAGCATCCCCATTTCCTGAATAGGGAAACTACAGTCTCATCTAGAAAAAGGTATACTGACTTGTCAAGGCCAAGTGGAAGGTGGTTCTGAGGGAAGAAAGCTGGGAAGAACAGCAGGGAGGGGTGAGGAAAGATGAGGCCTGATAGGCTGTTGTAGAGCCTTTGGGTGGTGTGGGGAGGGGTTCAGGGTGAGGACTCTGCTTTCTCTGGTCAGGACTAAAAGGTAAACAAGGCCGGGCGTGGTGGTTCACACCTGTAATCCTAGAACTCTGAGAAGCCAAGGTAGGAGAATTGCTTGAGCTCAGGAGTTTGAGACCAGCCTGGGCAACAGTGACCCCATCTCTATTAAAAATAGAAAAATTAGCCAGGTGTGGTGGCACACACCTGTAGTCCAGCTACTCAGGAGGCTGAGGCAGGAGGATCGCTTGAGCCCAGGAGTTGGAGGTTGCAGTGAGCTATGATGACGCCACAGCACTCTAACTTGGGCAACAGAGCAAGACTCTGTCTCAAAAAAAAGAAGGTAAATGAGGTGCTTCTCTTAAAGACTTTTCTTAGATGAGATACCTTCCAGGAAAAACAAAAGAAAATATGGCGGGCTTCTAAAATTTTCTCCGAGGGTGATTGTGGCTACGAGACCACCATAGGCTAAGATTGCCGGGGTGTGTGTGTGTGTGTGTGTGTGTGTGTGTGTGTGTGTGTGAGGGCACAGTGTGTGGGGTGGGTGGCGTAAGGCTGTTTTGCTGTTGCTCTTTGTTGGGAATAACTGATCTGGAAGGGTTATGTAACTCTGTGAGACAAGTGTATGTGCTGAGTGGTACCTTTCCTCCTGGCTATGGACAGAGGGCATGCAGGTGGCCTGTCCAAGTCCCCAGCCAAAGAAGGATCCCATGTTCCATGCTGGCATCAGGCCATTCCCTCTAAGCCACATTTGCAGAAGCTGGAGGGCGTTAGGAGCTGAACCAGGGTCCTCCAGCCCCTCTGGGAAGTTAAGCAAATGTCAGAGCTGGGAGGACCCTTTAAGGTCACTTAGTCCAAACTCCCTGTTTGGCCAATGAGAACGCTAAGGCACAAGAGGGTGCATCCAAACTAGATAGTGGCAGAACTAGGTTTAGAGCTCGGATTCTCTTGACTCTTCATCCAGTGCTCTTGACATTACGTGGTGGTGGACCAAAAGAGCTAGTCACGACTACTCCATGGGTGTGCAGGGCCAAACCTACAGCTAGTCGCTGGGATTCAGGGGACCTAAGGAGGTCCCTCTGCCTTCCAGAATATCTCACCTATGACAACAAGCCCCCAATCAGAGGTTACTTTGGATAGTTCAAGGTTATCCCCCTTGTTAAAATGCAAATTCTAGGACAGGAGAAAAACAACACATTTAGCTTTATCAGTCTTTTACACGTGTGCATGAGGGAGTTTATTTGTGTGATTTCTGAGAGCAGGGTTTGGTGAGAGAGGAGGGTACCACAGTAGCACTGCCCAACTGAAGGCCAGGGCAGGAGGCTCCAGAGGGAGGATGTGAGAGTCCAGATGTATCTTCACCTCCACTAAATTCTGAGGGAATTGGGATTGCCTTGCTCAGCCCTGGCCAGCAAAGAGGAGGGACACAGGGCACTCCCACACAGACTTGTGGTGGCACAGTAATGACTAGGGCTATGGAAGAACACTTTCCCAATAAGCTTTCTGTGTGAAAGTCACAAGGCAAGAAGTTAACAAGCATAATGGTGCATGTTAAGCTCATCTGTCCCTTTCTAGGATCTTAAAATAATATTTTTGGATGGCAAAATGCCCATGACTCTATTGGGCGTGCTATGGGGTGGGAAGATATGGACAGGAGGGGCTGGCAGGCAGTAGAAGTTGGTTTGGCAGGAAGCTGAAGAGAGTGGGGATGGGAGCCAAACTCACCACCTCGAAGGTGTTCGGTGAACCCCGGTATAGTAAATAAATGCTTTGTCTGCAGGGCCCAGGCAGGCTCATGGATTGCTGAGTAGAAGGGACAGTGTGGTGTCAGGGCTGAGGACGAGCTCTGACAAGGAAGTCCCCCCAGAGAGTAGGCTGTGCTGAACCCAACAGCACACTGTCCTGCGGCTGAGCACGTGAGGAAAGCTGGACTGGGGTTCTGCCCCCCCAGCTAACGGAACCCACCCCAATGCTAGTGGTGTGTGTGAACAGCCCTCGTCTCTCTCCATCCCAGCCTCTGACCAGTCAGCCTGGAAAGCTGTGCTAAGGACAAAGCACTAGCAAGGCCTTGGAGTGAGGGTTTCACCTCAGAGCTCAGTGACACACACACACACATACACACACACACACACAAGCCTTATCAGCAAGTAGAATGAGAAACAGGCAACGGGCCAGTGAGGACAGGGGGGAAGGAGGCCTGAATTGCAGCTATGTCTCTAGGAGAAGAGAGGAGAGCAAGTTGGATTCGGGCATCACAGTTTGGCCTGGGAGACACAACAGGAACCAGCACCCAGACTCTAGACCTCTTATCCCTATTTCTCAGCCAGGCAGTATCAGCTCTGTTGGGTAAGCGCAGGTGTCCCACAGGGAGGGCGAGTGGGCGTGTGCATGGTGGGGGGTTGCTGAGTGGGCACAGCTCCTTGAGGGTGACCGTGTGTTACTGACTTGGCTCGGGGTAGCTGAAGGACAACCCACACCATAGCACAGTGTGCAAGCCTCATGGCAGAGCCCAGCACAGATCCATCTTGCCCCAGTGCTGTCACACCATCACTGGGGGTTCCTTCTGTCTCTGCTTCACCTCTCCAGCCTGCTCTGCCTTAGTCTCGCCCTCTGCAGAATGGGGTGCAGTGCCTCCATGGCCATCCTTCTGACACTCCCCTCCTCGGACATGCAGGAGACCAGGCTCCTGCAGATGGAGCTGGGGGGAGAAGGCTGCGGGAGTGGGGGCAGGTACTTTCTGTTGAAGTTTAGTGTTTGGAGCCAGGTGCAGGGCAGCTGACACCGAAGGCTGCAGCACGATTCTCCCTGCAGCCTGTCTTGGCCTAGCTGTGGGCAGAGCCTGTAGCCAGTGACCTCTGCTCAGACCAGCATCTGCTGCCTCCCGTGGGAATGCACTCCTCAACCCAGGCAGAGAGGCCAGGGAATTCCACAGTTTCTTTCCTGATGAATGACTCCACTCTACCAATGCATCAATTCTTCACAATGATTATTTAAAAACAACAGCAGCAACAAAAACTCTCCGAAGCAGCTGGGAATTTTTTGCTTGGGTCCAGCTTTTATGTCCCCTGTTCATAGCCTGGTGTTTGGGAACAGACGCCCTCCATGCTTTCAGACTGGCTCGTGTGGCATCTCTGACAGTCTCTACGCTACTTACCACACAGCACAGTCCATTAGGGAAGGGATTTCCAGAGGCAAGTGGGGGTGCCACCCTAGGCAGACTAGGGAGGGGACTATCTCTTCTGGCAGCTGGACTGTGACCCACAAGGAGGACTCCTGAGTCCTGATGCAGCAGCCTCCCTCACATCCTCCCCTCTGCCTCAATTTCCCCTCCTGCTCAATGGGGACAGTCGTTCTTTGTCCTCCTTCCTGCCCACTCTGCCCCAGGTCACCAAGTCTGGGAAAGCAGAGCAAGGGTTGCTGCACCAGGAAAGATGGAGCTTAGATGTGAAAAAGACTTCTAAAAGCCACAGCCATAGGAGGAAGCTCAGGATGGGGGACTGATGAGACTGAATCTACGCCCCTTTCAAGAACAGAAGGCGGCAGATCCCTGTGGGTCCTAGGGCAGGACAAGGTGAATTCTGCAGGGGTTTCCAGCTCTCAGTACCCCAGAAATATACACTGGGCTCCTTCTGGCCGTGCATGTGTGAAACCCGAAGCACAGGAAGGGAGGATCCAGGACCAAGCTGCTCTTGCCCTCCCCAGCCTGAGCGCTCCCAGGACGCCCCTCCTGCCGAAAAGCCCTCCCAGCCCTGGCCGCCCTCTGGGGCTGCGGGCGGAGTCGGATGCGGCTGCGTGGGCGGGCGGCGCGCCGCACACGGAGACGCCCCGCCCGCCGCCGCGCTGCTCAGTCACGCGCCGGAGAAGCGCCGCGCCAGCGCCGTCCCCACCACGGGCGGGCGCGCCTGTGTGCTCTGGCCGCCCTGCCGCCCAAGACGCAGCCTGGGCTCCGCCGGACCGACCGGGCATGGGGGGTGGGAGGTGCGCTTCCATGCCGCGTCACCGCCGGGCGCTGCTGTTCCTGTTGCTGTCGCCCGCCCAGGCTCTGGGGGCTCCCCGGCCGGCCGGGCTGGATGCTGGATGCGTTGGCCGTCCCCACACCCCGCCCTCGTGGCCCTGGCCCGAGCTGGTGTGAGCAGATGCCCTTTGGAGGAAAGGGGACATTAAGGCAAGGGCTACTAGGAGGGTCAGGGAGGTCCAGCGGGGTCGCAGCGTCTACCTCCCAGTCATCCTTGTTCCCAAGACCACCTGGCAAAAGTGCCCCGCCCTATCAGCCCTCCATGCGTATGCGGGCATTTCGTAGTCGTGGGCCTGGAGTTCCAAAGGCTGTAGGTGTCGCGGCACAACCTGTGGTGCCGTTCAGGGCGTCGCACTGGGTTTGAAGCCTGAGTCCGCATCTCCTGACTGTGATCTTGAGCAGTGACAGCCTCGGTTTCCTCATCCCGGAAACGGGGATATGGACAGTCCCAACCACACCACTCGCTGTCAAAGTCCGCAGGCCGGGGCGAGAGCATGCCAAGACAGCCAGCGCTCACAGACGGAAGCTCCTGCTCTTCGGGGGGCCTGCAGGTGGCAAGAGCTGGGCCGGAGAGTGTGCACTTGGAGAGCTTTGCCACGCCACCCTGCTGTTTTCTAGAGCAGCAGTCCCAGCCTTTTTGGCACCAGGGACTGGTTTCATGGAAGACAGTTTTTCCACTGACGGCGGACAGGGATGGTTTGGGGATGAGTCAAGCCCATCACAGTCCTTGCGCAGTCAGACTTCTGTGTGTGCAGCCGCTGGCATCACCGCCTCAGCTCCACCTCAGACCGTCACGCGTTAGATTCTCGTAAGGAGCCGCAACCTAGATTCCCCGCATGAGCAGTTTACAATAGGGTCCGCGCTCTTAGGAGACTCGAACGCCTCCTCTGATCTGACAGGAGGTGGACCTCAGACCGTGACGCCAGCGATGGGGAGCGGCTGTGAGTACAAATGAAGCTTCACTTGTTCACCGCGGCTCACCTCCTGCTGTGCGGCCGGTTCCTAACAGGCCGTGGCCGTGGGGGTCAGCAGCACAGGGATTGGGAACCGCAGTTCTAGAGGACTCCTCCTTCCCACTTTGATTTGACAGCCCTTGAATGGTTGAAGGCAGCCACCCTGCCCTTCCTTTGCCTTCCAATCTACTCGCCCCCATCTTCTTTCAGACTAACACCCCTAATCCTAGCACTTCCTGATCCACAGGGCTTTGTGGGTGGCTCTGCCTGACCTCAGTCACTGCTCTCCTAGGACACAGGAGCCAAAAGTGAGCCCTGCAGCCCTGGGCTGTGACCAGCTTGGGCACAGGGAGGGCCTCCCGCCCCCTCCCCCAGTGGCAGGCAGGATCTGGGCCCTGCCTAGCTTTGGATGGCACCTGGGAACCCTCCACTTTCTCAGCCTGGGCGACAGGTAGGAATCATCACAAAATGACATCAGCTAAAGCCCCAGGGCTCTTGTACTTGAAGGACTCTGGTATCTGGCCACCTATATGTCTTATGCAGGTAGCTTTTAACACCTAAAATGCTGGAACTTTTCACACGACCCTGTAGGTTTTCATTTTTGTCAATCTGTCTGTGTTCTTTTTTAAAACTTAATTTACTCTTTTTGAATAGATAATACATTGACATAGTACAAGATTTAACACCCTTTGCACTTAGATATCGAGTGTGGATAATGTCGAGTGGATAATGAGAAAAAAGCAAGCGAGTGCAAAGGGTTAAAGATGCAAGAGTTTACAATGAAAAGTGTCTCCTCTATCTCTGTTTGCTAACCACCCCCACACCACACACACACATCTTCCAGCAGGCACTGTTAGCAATTTCCCTGTGTCTTTCCAGGGATATTCTATGTACATTCAAGCAAAAATATGTGTGTATATTTCTTTTTACATGAATACCAGTATGCTATATGCTGTTCTGCACCTTAATGTTCCCCCAATAACATATCTTAGTGGTCCTTCCATATTCAGTATAAGAAGAGCTGCCTCATTCTCTTTAACAGGTGCAAAGTATTGGACTGTACACACAGCTGTGAGTCTAGGTCCCCTCTTCCTGTCCACTGAGCCTCGCATGGCAAGCTCTGGGTAGCCTGCCTTTGTGCAGTCATTTGGGGTGGGCTTTTCTGGGGGCTAAGGGTGGGTGGGAGGCAGACATTATCGAGGGGCTCCGTTTGAACCTGCCCTGCAGCTACCGGCATGCCACTGCAGCCTCCTACAGGCGTTGTAGAAATAAGATGCAGTGAGTGTGCTTCTCCGCCCGGAATCTCTCTAGACTGGCTCACTTTGTTCCCTGGGATGCCCTTTGTTGTTAGCGGTCATCAAGGTTGGAGGAGCTGCCAACGGGTTACAATCTGGTTCAAAAGAAGCTGAAGGTGAGTCCTAAAATCCCACCAACTCCAGGAAGCCTTCCTGAACTGATCTGAGAAATAAACTGACCTTCTTATAGCACCTCCCCTGCTTGCCACTCCAGGCTGAGCACACCCCAGTCCTTGCTAAGGATGAAACTAAGTCTGTATTCCTACAGCTTAGAAAAGCTTGTTTCCTTCTCTACATAAGTATATATTTTTATGGCATCTGTATTCTTTCATTTGCCTCGCAAATATTTATTGCATGTCTACTGTGTGCCAGTTACTATTCCAGGCACTGGGTACAGCAGTGAACAAAACACTCCCAAATCCCTTCATGAAGCTTACAGACAGACAACAACAAACCCACAGTGAAAATGTGTAGTATTAATACATGTAACAGGATCAGTGCTCTGGAGAAAAAGAAAGCAGAGCAGGGACCTGGGAGTAAAGGAATTTGTAATTTCAAACAGGTGCCCTGGGAAGATCACACCTGAGCATAGGCCTGGAGGAGCAGCAGGGAGCTCTGTGGCTGTCTGGGGAGCAGCTCCTGGCAGAAGGAAGAGCAGCACAAAGGCCAGAGCAGGAGCCTGCCTGCTTGCTCAATTAAAACAGGAGCCCAGACCACACAATGAAGAGTTTTCCTGCCCAAACATGCCAGTGTCTCTTGTTGGAGGCATTGGAGTCCATTATGAAGTATTTGGCTTTTACCTTGAGAAAAACGGAGAACCATTGGATGATTTTGAGCAGCAGATACTTAAAAGGAACTTTGGATGCTGGGTCGAAGAGGGAAGAAAGATAGAAGGAGGGAGTTCAGGTAGGAGGCTGGTAGCTTGGACCAGTGGGGTGGCAGTGACCATGGCAATCAGCAGTCAGGCCGACAGCACTCCCTGAGGGCCAGTGCCAGTGAGAGAAAGAGGAGTGGGAGAGCAGGACCACGGTGGGGCCAAAGCTATGAGAGGAATGGATGGGGGAATCTGGGGGAAAGATGGGGGTGGAGCTTTGGCAGATTAAGACAACTATTAAACACTCACGTGGAGATGTTCAGTGGGTACTTAGAAGGAGCCGGAGATGTAAACTTCTGATGCTTTTAAAGCCTTGAGCCTGGAGGCCTCCAACAAGGAGTGAGAAAGGAAGGAAGGCTAAAGAAGACAGAGGACAGGGCGGCACCCTGGTGCAAGCCAGTGGGGTGGGGGTGGCTGGGGAGCAGCCAGGAGGTGCCTAGAGTTCCAGCAAGGAGGGCTTTGCCCAGGAGGGCATGGCCCCTAGAGCCCAACACCACTGATAGGGAGTGGGGGGGAGGATGAAGACGAGGACAAGGACTGAGAACCGACAGACAGCTTTAGCCACAGTCAGGTTATTGTGGACCTGGAAAAGCATATGTCTGACAGAGCAATGGGGCTTGCAGGGTGTAGGCTCCAGAGAGGAGGGAGAAGAGACACAAGGGACAAATCCACAAGATGTGACATGTGGGCCTTGATTAGGTCCTGATTCAAATGAAGCAACTGAACAAGACATTTTTAAGGCAATCAGTGAAATTCGAAGACAGGTGAGGTACTAGCTGACATTAGAGAATTATTCTTAATGTAGTTAGCTGTGATAATCATACTGGTATTATATCTTTTAAAAGTTCTCACCTGTTAGAGATACCTTCTCAGTGAAATAATAGGATTTCTGGGGTTTGCTTTAAAATACTCCAGCAAAAAAAAAAAAAAAAAAAAAAATATATATATATATATATATGTTCAGAGGTAGGAGATTGACAAAATATATTTTTGAAATTTCTCTAATAAAAATGTAAAAGGTGACAGAATGGGAGGGATTATACAAAGTGAATGTAGAAAAGTCTTCGTTGAGTTTTGCTATAAAGAAATGGAAATAAAGCAAAGAAATGGGGCACTTGCTGAGGGAGGTGGGCTTATACAGAGGATGCTCTGCACGGAGTGGGGGGGGTCGTCACAGCGCGCCTTTGTCGGCGGGGTGCGCTGACCACATGGGCTGCCATCTGCCACAGGGAAGGCCCATCCTCAGCACTGGAGGGAAATTGAGAAAGGTTATGTCAGTCCTAGAGGAAAGCCGCGTCATTCAATGGAAGCTAATATTTACCATGTACTTGCTACAAGCTAGGCGCTGTGTTAAATACTTGACAAACTTTCTCTCAATGTGTCCTAGTAACTAACACCTTCCTGAGCTGGGCCCAGTCTGTATCCCAAGCAACGTGAGGCTGCTTGTTCAGAGTTAGGCCCAGTGTGATTCTGGCAGTCGGTGCTCCCAGCCTGTCCTCTCCACTGCCTTCCTGCAGACGGCTGCAATAACATGCATCCCAATTTCCAAGAGAAGTGTTTTCAAAATGCTCTTGCCCCAGCCCAGCTCTGGAGACTGTTGTTCAGGAAGGAATAGGAGAAGGAAGGCAGCCAAATGTGCTTTAAATGAAGCTGTCAGGGGCTTCTGGTGCCGCTCCCTGCGTGACAGCCATGAGAACAGACCAGCCTGAGCACACTCAGTCATCGGCACCTGCACACAAGCTTGCGCCAGTGCTGTGCGTGTTAGGCTAGCTGGGCTGGGGAAGAAATGAAAGCATGGTGGGCAGCACTGTGTACAGGAGAAAGGGAGTGGAGACAGAAGGGAGCTGAGTGTGCCATTGTCATTTAGGGATGGGGAATTGCGCTTAGGTTCCTCGAGGGCAGGAGTCATAGGTATACGTTCATGTTACAAGGATGTGTTGAGCTCAGCACGCCAGCTCTGCTGCAGGCGCTGGGGGTTCTCGATGAACGGGTCAGACCCAGCCCCTGCCACCTCCATGGGGCTCACACTCCAGAAGAGAAGACAGATATTAAATGAGGCAGTTCACTCCTGTGCACTATGACTCCATAAGGACTAAAAGGAACTAAGGGGTGGCTGGGAGGAGGGCAGTTCTCACAGGGAAGGACTTGCCTAAGGAGCCGCTGGAGCTGAGATGAAATAGAGATGAAACAAAACAGCCGTGTGGAGACCAAGGGGAAGACATTCGTGCAGAGCCCCGGACGGAAGGAGGGCTCACGTCCAAGAACAGAAGAAGGGAAGGGGGCTTGAGGGAGCCATGGAAGGAGGGAGAGAGACAGGGAGGGGATGGGGCTGGGCTAGGCCTTCTGCAGGGGTTAGAGGGGAGGTTGAGGGGAAGTCAAGGGGGCGGGGACTTTGAGCAGGGATGACAGGGTCTGTACTAGAAAGGAGACTGTAGGTTCAAAGGGCAGACCAGGGAGAGCAGAGAGCACCGGAGTGCAACTCACAACCACTTGAGAGTCACTCATTCTTTTCAGCCTTTCTTTCACTGTCCATGGACTTAATTTCTGCTGCATGCTAGGCATTTATGGGAAGGTATTACTATCTCTACTTCACAGAGCTCATTACTGAGGCTCAGAGAGGTTAAGATGGCCCAGCCAAAGTCACACAGCTAAAGAGGTGTCTCAGGATTCACATACAAGCTTTAGCCTTTTACAGCTCTCCCCTCCAGGAGGAGTCCCCTGTGGTGTGGGAAGTGCTTCCCACAGGAAAAGCCTAATCTGGGACATGGACCAATGTTTAGGGGCAAAAAGGCTAGTAGCACCATGCCCATATGACAGCTGTCCATGTTGCTGCAGCTCTGAACTTGGCCTCTGGCCCATTCAACTCTGTCATGCCCAAGAGGACCGGGCTCACGGACTGGCCAAGTACCACCCACATATATTTGCAAGATGGATGGTGTGCAGATCGCACACCGGACGTTGCATCCCTCCAAGGCCCACATCATTAGAAGGGCTCACACAGGGGACAAAACATCCTTGGTCTCACCTCTGTGTGCTGTGTGTGCATGTGCACATGCACATGTGTGCACATGCAAGGTTGTATGTGAAAACACATGTGTGCATGTGTATATATGTATTTCCACATCCAAGAGTGTGCATAGGCCTGGGGAGTTTATATTGAATGAGAGACTGGGAGTTCATTTAGGGCTTATGTGCATTTTATTGAGAGCTCTGAATGTGTGCAGGAAGTGAGATATGCATGTTAAGTGCACGTTAAGGAATGTATGCATGTTTATGTGTGAATCTCTGCACACCCAAGCAGGTGTATATAATAAGTGTGTTGAGTGCTAGAGTTTAGCTGATTTACCAGAAGCAAGCCGATGTTTTGTGGGCATGTGAGTTGGGTACCTGAGCAGAGTTGGTGCTAGGAGGTCAGTTGAAGTTATGGGATTGGGGCTTAGCTGGGTGAGGTTTTATGTTTCTAACTTCAAGGACCTGTGCCGTGGAGGGCAAGATCAAGGCTCTTCCATTCACAGCCCAGTGGCCTCCTCTCCTGTGGATGCCTGGGGTGAAGGGGTGTGGTGAGGGTGGGTGCCAGAGGCCGTGTGCAGCAGGGAACGTTGCAGCTGTGGGCCTCGGGAGGTCATCAAACCTGCGTTAGCCTTAGCTTCCTCATCAGTCAAATGGCATTAATAATAATAACATCAATACTAGTAACAATTATTATCCACAGTACTACACTTAGGGTATTCAAAAGAGTCTTAGAAATCAGAAACACTGCAGAAACGCAGGCCTTATTGGTGGGGACTTGCCTTCGCCACTCCTGGAGAAAGCGGGAGCCGCAGTTGATGCTGGGGTCAGAAAGGCAGCGCGGGTGGCTGCTCTGGTGCCGTGAGGCAGGACGTGGTGAAGCAGTGTCCGAGGCTGGCAGAGGCCTGCGGCCTTGACCCATCCTCCTAGCTGGCTTTGTCCAGCAGCCAGGCACCCATCTGCCAGGTAATAAAGAGACCCCAGGGAGGGAAGCTGGCTGGACACAGCCAGGCCCGGCCTGCAAGCCACGCTGCATTGCCCAGCCGAGAGCCCCTCAGCTCCTACAGAGTCAGCTGCAGTTCACACGGCTGGGCCTCGAGCTGGGCAACCGGATGGCCCTGGGGTTGCTGGCAGCGCCACCGGCTGGGCAGGAGGGAGAGAGGGCAGCCCGGGAATGAGAGGAAGCCTGCCCGTTCTGGGGCTGGCCGGGTGGTGAGTGTGGAAGGAGGAGGGGCTGGGGCCTCCGGGCTGAGTTTCCTGTCCGGAGCTGAGCCCCACAAGGCTGCCCGGTCGGTGTGGAGACTGTGCCGTATGGAGCACGTATCTGAGTCTCTCTGAGCCTCCTCGTCTGTAAAAGGAGGATTAAACGGAGGTGAAGTGGGGATGGTGCCTGTGCACAGGCTGGAGCATGTGGTGGTGCTGAGGAGGAGGCGGCGCCTCTGGGGCGCACGCTCGTGCTGCTGCTCCCATGCATGCGCGTGTTTCATGTATGTGCACGCGGCACTCCCTGTTTCTCCCCAGCACCCTCAGGGATCAGAACATATTCACGCATTCAGTCGGCAGAAGGCGTCTGCTGTAAGGCACATGCCAGGCTGTGTCCCGCACCAGATGTAGAGATGGGTTGGTCCCAGGCATGGCCCTGGAAAGCTCCTTCTGGGCTAGGGAGACCCAACATCCACGCACAGTGTGGGAGACACGGGTGATGCAGCCCGCCGGCGTCTCAGGGAAGCTGCTTAGGGGCTCGGAGGTAAGCACTCCCGGCCCAGGCGGGGCCGAGGCCAGCAGGGCTAGTGGGCTGGGTGGGGGTGGCAGGCACATGAACAAACCAGGGAGACTTTGAGAGAGATGTCTTTGGCACTGGCCCCGAAGGGTGGTCGGATCTGGATGCGGGGCATGGAGAAGCCTGGGGTCTCTGGCTGAGGCTTCCGTCACCGGTGGCCTGTTCCCTAGCTGTGAATCGGCGGCATGGGTACAGGCTTTGCTGTCCCACAGCATTGCTGCGAGGCTTCTGTGTGCGGCCTCAGGGCTGAGGGAGAGGTCATGGGTCTGGGGCCGCGGGGCATGCTAACTGGGCCAGCCATGGGTCCAAGCACTGTAGATGCATTAGCTCATTCACTCATCACAATAGGCCTTGAAGATAGGTGCTGTTAGTATCCTATCTTACATGAAAGGAAACTGAGGCTCAGGCCAAGCTATTAACTAGAAAGTGGCGAAGAGGGACTCTGAACTCTGGACTGCGCTTGCCCGTGTCAGTGTGTGGCCAGGTGCAGACGTTTCCTTCTGCGCCTGCTCCAGGCCGGGCCCTATGCTGGGCATGGCACGGGTCATGGCGAGGGTGTTGACCTTCCCAACAGCCAGATGAGGCCATTTCTTTTATGATTTCCCCTTTGCAGTTGAGGAGACAGAGGCTAAGAAGGTCGGATAATCTGCTTGTGATTCCACAGCCATCCCAGTGGGAAGGTGAGGCCTGAACACAGGTCTTCCCCAACCTACAGCCTGCTGGCTCTCCCTGGAGTCATGCTCTCCCATGCAGTCTGAGAAGGGGGCCCAGTGGAATTCCATCCCCAGAGTACTCGTAGGTCCCTTACAGCTCTGTGCAGGTGGCCCCTCAGACCAGGGGCAAACACTCACCATGTGCCATAAGAGCTTGTAACAAACCTTCCCAAAACTTAGTGTCTTCAAACTACCCCAAAATGCAAAATCAGTAAGCACCTGTTTTTCTGAGCAATGTGCAGTTTGGGCATGGCCTGTTAGGGACAGCACCTTTCTGCTCCACATCGCATCAGCTAGAGAGGCCTGGCCAAGGCTGGAGTGTTCATTTGTAGGATGACGATCAAATGGTTGGCACATTGATGTTGGTTGTTGGTTCCTTTCCCTGCGGGCCTCTCCGTGGAGTCATCTGGGCTTCCTCCCAGCATAGTGGCTGATGTCCTCTTATTACCATGCGAAAAAAGAAGAAACGGAAAACCAGGCAGAGCACTTTTCTGGAAGTCAAGAGAGGAGGATGTTTCAAGAAGGAGATTTTGGTCAGCAAATACTACAGAAAAGTCAAGTCAATTAGGAACTGAGAGATTCCCTTGGATTTGACAACTAAGGGATCATTGGGAACATCCCTGGGGAAAGTTATGCTCGGGCTCTGGAGGAAGAACTCAGATAACAGCAAGTTGGTAGGAGATCAAAGTTAAAAGAAGCTCACACAAGCAGACAACTTTTCTGGAAGGCTGCTGTGAAAGGAAAGTGTAACCAGGGGAGAAGTGTTGTAGGGAGAAATCATGTTTTTAGGGTAAGAGATTTGAGCATATTTATATGCTGAAGAGAAAGGGCCTCTGTCAATAACGGCATTGAAGACCCACAGGGGAGGAGAAGGAATGAAGACTGGGGAGGGCTTGGAGAGGAGGTGGCTCCTCTTACTGGAGAGCGCGGTGTCAGAGGTAGGACTATTAACAACAGCTACTATTTATTGAGCTGTGTTCTGCTGTAAGTGCTTTACGTGTTTTAACTCATTTCATCCTCATACAATCCTTTAAAGAAGTTGTGTTATTAACCTCACTTTACTAATGAGGAAACTGAGGCAGAGTCTGTACAGAGGAGTTGGGAGGCTTCCTGCCACAGCCAGCGTGGAGGCGCGGAGGCCCTGGGGGGAGGCGGCAGCTCCCAGGACGGCTGCACCTGCAGAGCTGCCTCTGTAGTGCAGTGGGAGGGCTTTCTCAACTGTTTTTTTTTTAAAAAAAAAAAAAAAAGGAAACCTGATTTTTCAAAATTAAACCTATTGGCCATCACTAACACATAAAACTGACCAAATCAGAGTCCCGTTAGCTGCAGTGGAAGGTTCCGTGTTGTGCCTTCTCCACTTCCCTCCAGACCCGAGTGTGATCGTGGAGCCGCCGGCGGGCACTGGGGCTCTCCCGCGCCCGGGAGAAAAGCACCGGGCTGTTGCAAGGCCAAACTCACAGTCTTTGTGACACCTGAAGAACCTGCAGCATGTTTTCAGGAAAAGTCTCTCTGAAAGAAAAGGGCAGGTGCCCTATCCCTTGGACTCTGCCCTTCTTTTCCTGGACGGCGGAGGAGAGGACTAGAAGACCTTCGAAGCTCACCTGGAGGAAAGTGAGCAAGCATGGAAGAGCAGGTCCTGGCAAGTGGGAGGTCCGCACGGAGGCATCAGCCCCTGCAGGTGCAGGCAGAGCAGGGAGCTGGCTGGCCACCCGCCTGGATGCCAACGGCCCGCACTGCCTGTAGCCTTCGCCTGGCTGCGGGAGCGGCTGTAATCACTTGCCGTGTTCGGATCTTCCCAGAGCCCTCCATGGAAGACTGGGCAGTGACAGGTTGCACGAAAGAGCAAGGAGACCTACCCTCCCTCCGCAGCCCCAGGCCTGGAGGAGGGCAAAGGGGCCAGGGAGGAGGGGTCCAGATGGCACCTGGTGGGGCCATGCTTGCAACAGAGCTGTGGTTGCTGGCTTTCTCAGTGGCAGTGACTAATAATACCAATAATAGACATTTTTGTGTCTGTGCAGGGTTTATTATGTTTCTCTTGAGGTAGCTTCATGTTCAAAGTCTCGCAGAATCCCAACAACCCAGTGAAAGGAGCAGGGCAGGTTCAGGGCCCTCACGCACCGTGACCTGACCCGCCCCAGGGCGGGCAGCAGAGCAGGCCGTCTCCACCTGAGCTCAGAGTGGTGCTGCCCCACGGCCCAGGGGCTCTCCAGCCCTCGGACAGGGCCAGAGTCCCCCAGCCGACCACCCCACGCCCATTTGCTCACTGTTCCAGTCTCTGGCCCCCTGGCCTCTTGTCTCTTTGTTGAGCCATCTGGTCTCTAGAAATACAATCTAGCCATTGAAAGGAGGGGAAAATACAATGTCTTTTTCTGCCGCTTGGAAAGGGGTTAATAATTAGGTTATCTGGGAGAATGGGTGGAGGGAAGTTAGAAAAGAAATCATTCTAAAGCCTCTTGATGAAGTCTCCCCCTGAGAAGGGACAGAAAAAGATTTTGGTCTTTTCTTTTTTAATATCAGTTGGGTTAAGGAACAATTACATACAACAAAATGCAGCCAGTTTGATGAGCTTTGAAAAATGTCTGCATTGTATACCCACCATCCCAACCAAGACAGGGAACACTTTCATCACCCAGTGACCGCTAATCATCTTACAGTTATCCTCCCTCCCTACACTGCTGAAACAGTCCTCTTTCTGTCTCTGTGGTTTTCTAGAATGTCATATAGATAGAATTACAGTGTAGAGTCTTTTGTGTCTAGCTTCTTTCATTTCATATAATGTTTTGAAGTCCATCTTTCTGGTTCATGTATCAATAAGCTCATTCCTTTTTACTGCTATGTAGTATTCCATTGTGTGAATGTATGATATCTGTTTATCCATTTGCCAGTTAATAGATATTTACAGTGTTGCCAGGTGGAGTTTTTTTCTGATATGATTAGTTTTGTGTCAGTATGTTTTTATTTATCTTAGGAAATACCTAGGAATGCCGTTGCAGGGGGATATGGTAAATATATGTTTCACTTGATAAGAAAGTGCCAGATTGTTTTCCAAAGTGTGGCACCATTTCACATCGCTATCAGAAGTGTGTGAGAGCTCCAGGTGCTCCACACTATTGTCAACACTCGGTATTGCCAGCAGTAAATTCTAGTTATCCTAGTGGGTATGTGATGGTATCTCATTGTGGTTTTAATTTGAATTTCCCTGATGGCTAATAATGTTGAGCATCTTCTCACATGCTTATTTGCCATGAGTATATTTTCTTTGGTGAAGTCTGTTCCAATCTTTTGTACATTTTCCAATCAGGTCTTTTCCTTACTGAGTCGTAAGAGTTTTTCAGTTTTCTTAACAGTGTCTTTCACAGAGAAAAGTTGGTGTTTTCTTTTTCATTCTGATGAAGTCCAACTTAGCAATTTTTTTTCTTTTATGGTTTGTGCTTTTTGGTCCTATCTAAGAAGTATTTGTGTGCCCTAAGGTCACAGATTATCTCTTACGTTTTCTTTGATAAGCATTATAGTTTTATCTGTTATTTTAGGTCTATGATCTATTCTGTGTTAATTTTTTATATGGTATAAGGTATGCATTGAAGTCCTTTTTTTTGCATATGGATATGCAATTGTTTCAGCATTATTCCTTAAACAGATTATCATTCTCTTTTGAATTATCTTAGTACTTTTACCAAGAATCAATTGATGATATATGTGGGTCTATTTCTAGCCTCTTCTTTTTGTTCAGTCAATCTGTTTGTCTATTCTTACGCCAACACCACACTGTCTCAATCACGGTAGCTTCATTTTAAGTCTTGAAAGCACACAGAATAAGTCCTAAACTCGTCCTTGTTTTTCAAAGTTGTGTGTTGTTCATCCTCCCCACTCCCACAGCAATAGGAGAGACTTCTGAGAAAATAAGGGTGTCTTTCCTTCCCATCAACTGTATTCAGGTAGAAAAGGCCTCCTGAGGCAGGTAAGAGAATTAAGAGAAAGTGGAAAAAAGAAACCTAGTCTTTAGGCTCCACTGGCACTGGCCACTAGCAACGGTGCTCATACGGGGGGCGGGGGCAGGCGGACGGGCCTGGTGGCAATTTCATGATTTCTCCCTTTCCTGGAGCTCAAGGCAGCCCCCTTGGAGAGGTTCCCTGGCCATTTTCTTCGAAGCCTGGGGCCAATCTGCTGTCTTCCAAGGGCAGAGTTGCCCCCTGGGGTCCTGGCTTGTCCTTCTCCGTTCTTCCCGCGCTGCTGCGGGCCTCTCCTGCCCTGCCCACTGCGGTGCTGCAGACTCCCGGCTCTTCTAACCCACTCAGCTGTTCCATGGCCACGCCGGGGAATCCTGAGTCTCAAACCAAATATAGACGCGGGAAGGGAGAGGGGGGCAGCCTCCCGTGATTCTGCGAGCCTAGCCCTGGCCGTGGCTCTCGAGAGCTCCTGGCTGCACTTGAGTTCCTCCCCTTCCAGCCGCCGGCCCCAGCTTGACTCTGTTCCCCCCCTCGCCACGCAGCGTCCAGGCTCTGTGAGAAATAGGCTCTTTTCTGGCTGAGCCCCGGCATCCCCTCTGCCTCCAGGTCCACGCTGCCTTCTTTGCAGCCCTCGACTGCCGTCTTGCTTGGGTGATGCCTGCAACTCACTGGCTGCGCAAGGAAGCCCCGGCCTGTGCCCGTGCCGTGCCGGCTGCTCCAGCTCCTGCTGGCTCGACCTCGCAGCGCTGCCAGGGACAGCCGACCGGAAACATCCTGCCGGGCCACACACTGCCGCACGTTGAGGCTTCACCACATCCATGCCCAGTCTAGCTACCCCACCATCTCATCAGCTTGGGGCCTTGGGATCAATAAACCCAGGGAGGACTGAATTCTGCGTCAAGCCATTGGCCCTGGAATTAAGAGACCAAGGATGAAGCTTGGGGCCTGGACACCACAAGCTTCCTTTATTTACAGATCCGAGAGCCAAGGACTGAGAATGGGTCATGTTCCCGTTCCAAAGGGGTTGCTTCCATTGCCAATTCTTGGGTCCCCTCCAGCCCAGAACTCTTGGGGCCACAGCCTTGGGCCGTGAACCCCACAGACTACAGTGTGGATGGCGCCCCTGAGCTGTGTGGTGACACAGAGGCTCTGGGAAGCCCTGCCAGGCCATGCCGCAGGGTGGGCTGGGGCTGTGCGACTCCAAGTCCTGCTCACGCTGCTGGCGCACTTTGAAGGGTCCCCTGCTCCAACCAGAAATGCAGTGATTGAGCTCAGGACCACGGGGACCTTTCTCATCTCGCCTTTACTTCAGGAGCAACGTGGCACAGCCGGGCCCAGCTCCTAGACACTTCCCCTAAAGGCCCTCGTCTTAGGGAGTCACTCGACCTGTTGGGACCGTGACTCTCTCTGCACCAGGCTTCCGTTTACCCACAGTGAAATGGGGATCCGGAGTGTTGCCTGTCCCCGTCTGCCTGGTGCGGTGGACCGGTGCAGAGAGCTGCGCGTCGAGTGTGGAGGTCTCAGGGAGAGGTTCTGAGAGCCACTGGCTCTTGCTGAAACCAGGGACATCCTCTGCCTCTGTGCAGTGCTCGCTGGCTCCAGGGCGCAGGAAGTGTCCTGGGAAGGAAGTTCTTCCTTTCTTCCTGCTGTTGGGACTGGTGAAGTGAGAGGCTGGGTCAGGGCAGTGGGTGTCCTTGTGCGGCCTTTGCCGTTGTGCGGTGCCTTTCCGCGCGGCCTGTCTGTTCCCCTAGAGGCACGTGCGGCGCAGGGCCACTGCCGTCACACTGCCACTGGAGAGAGAGCAGAGGCTCTGAGAGTCGGGGACTGGAGTGCACACACAGGGCTTGCGGACATCTGTGGAGAGCTGGTGCCCTTTGCCTGTGCCCTTGATGGCTTTCATCAGAACTGCAGCCCTGCCTGGGGCACAGGCACAGCGGGCAGCCTGGAGCTGGGGCATAGACTGTACACTGTCCGCTTCAGCTACACGCCTGGGTCTTCCTGCCACTGTTGGCCCTGAGCCCTCTGGTTCCTGCATCTGTCTCCTCTTTCCATCTTCCCCAAGAAGCCTGGGTGCTATCAGATGTTTAGCTTCCAGACAATTCTCTAAAGACTTTGATTTGCCCCAGGAATCCAGGGCTGGAAGACTGGCCAGGGATTTTGGCCAGGGAATAATTGTAGACAAATCATTTCTCCACTCAGCCTCAGTTTTCTCATCTGTAAAATGAAGGAGTCAGATTCAATTATTTTCTTTATTGCTCTTTCAAAATTTTATATTCAGGCCGGGCGCTGTGGCTAATGCCTGTAATCCTAGCACTCTGGGAGGCCGAGGCAGGCGGATTGCTCGAGGTAAGGAGTTCGAAACCAACCTGAGCAAGAGTGAGATCCCGTCTCTACTATAAATAGAAAAAAATTAATTGGCCAACTAACATATATAGAAAAAAATTAGCTGGGCATGGTGGTGCATGCCTGTAGTCCCAGATACTCGGGAGACTGAGGCAGTAGGATTGCTTGAGCCCAGGAGTTTGAAGTTGCTGTGAACTAGGCTGATGCCATGGCACTCACTCTAGCCTGGGCAACGAAGTAAGACTGTGTCTCAAAAAAAAATTTTTATATTCATTGCATTAATTAATAATCTATGGTTTATAGATTATATATAATCTACAATAAATAATCTATTCAATTAATGAAAATCCAAGATAAAAGTCTCCCATGATCTATCCTGAAATGACATCAATATTCGTGTTGGTTTCTGACACTTTTTACTTCTTGTCCAAGATGTATTGTTTTTAAAGTCGTATCATAAATAGGAATTTATATTCCACATTTTCAGTTAACATGACACCAAATTTTGTTTTTCCTTTTCCTTCTCCTGCCTCCACTCTTTTTTTCCCACTCTTGTCCACTAAGGCAGCCAGTGTCAGCAGCTTAGTTAGCACTCACATAGAAACGCAGTGCACATGGATAGAGCTTGTGCTGGGGGAGAACGGTCATTGTTCACTTTATAAAACTGTGACCATCCAGACTTAGGGAGAGGGCACTAACTGATTCTTTGTAATAGGTGCACAATTCCATGGTGTGGATGAAAGTCTCACAACTAATTCAACCAGTCCCTGACAGGGACGCAGGTTGTCTCCACTTGTCCCTCTCATAGCTCTATGAATAGGCACTTGCATTTCTGCAAGTATAAAATCCCAGAGATGGGATTGCTGGATCAAAAGACATGTGTTCTTTTCAATTCCCCCAAATGGCTGTAAAGATTCACATCTACGCAGGTGGCAGATGAGGACACCCTCTCCCCACATCCTCACCAGCACTTATAGTTAGTATCTTTTTCATGTTTACTAGCTGATGGATGAGACCTGCATCTCAGCATTTCTTTACTTTGCATTTTACTGCCTGCCAGTAAGACAGAGCATCTTCCCTGATGCTCTTTGGGTTTTCTCTTCTGTCAACTGCTGTTCATGTCTGTAGCCTGTTTTTCCTGCTGAGCTTGTCTTTGCATCATGAATTTGTTAGAGCTCCATGTAGGGTATCAACTTGCCTTCTGGTATTTGTGTTGCAAATATATTTTCCCAGCCTCTCCTTTGTCTTTTGATTTATGAGGGTATCTTTTTCCATACAAGATGTTTTCATTTTATGTAGCCAGACAGGTTTATCTTTCTAATGGCTTTTCAGTTTCTTGTTTTGTTTTAAAAATCTCCTCAACACATAAGCTATATTCCTAAGTTTCCTTCTGAATTTTTCCTTCTTTTATTTTATTTAAACATATAATTGCTCTGGAATTAATTTTTGTTAAGTTAAAATAGATTCCAGTGTTATTTTTCTTTTGTGAGGATAGCCAAACTCGGCATTTCTGGTCTCAGAGTCTGTGGGCCCTGGGCAGTGGCTGAGGGTCTGGAGAGTGGCATAGACTCCCCACCCCAACCAGGGAGCTGTTCTGCTTTTGCTGTTTTACAAAATAGGCTTCCAGGAAAGATTTGGTTTAGACAAAGTGTCCTGAAGCTAAAGGAATTTTGAAAATTTCTTTCAGATGATCTCGGGGGCCCTTCCAAGTCTGACAGTCTCTGCCTGGGCAATGCACAGGACGGTGACCACTTATTAAGGAAAAGAAGGCAGCGGGTTGGCAGAACTTTATCCAAAAGCAATTTCAGTATTAAATCCCAGGCTGACTCAGAGTGGATATTAGAATCACAACATTTTAGAGGTGGACGGGACCTTGGAAATCCACTAGTCTCATGTCTCTCAATTCTGGCTGCCTTGAGAATCACCTGGGAGCTTTTTTAAAAGTCCTGGTGCCCTGGACTCACGCCAGACCATGTGCATCAGAGGGGTGGGGATGAAAGCCCAGGCTACAGTATTTTTAAAAATTTCCTGGTGATTCCAATATGCAGCTGGGGTTGAGAACCACTTCTCTACTACAACTCTCTTATTTCTTCAACTCCCTTCTCCTTTCCACAAAATGTTCTCCTTTCCACAAATATTTCATTAGTGAATAACTTGAGACCCAGAAGACGTGAGCTGTGTGTGACATAGCTGACTGACTAGCTGTGGGTTGGGACTAGAGCCCAGATCACCGCTTCCTGGGCCTTTTCATCTCCATCACACAGCCCCATCGACACCACACCTGGGATTTCCAGCTGTGCACACCACGATCCCTGTGTCCACTGCATGCATTTCCAGGCATCCTGGGTGGATGGACCCAGTTCTGCTTTGTAGGACCTTAGAGGGGCACATGGTCACATGGAACCAACTGTGAGAAAAGACAGAGCAGGACAAATGGTAAATCCACATGCCAGAGCCTCCTGCCAGGACAGGGCTGCAGAAGTGGGAAGACCGAGCTGGCCAGGGAGGGCAGCGCAGGAGGGCCTGCGAATTGGGCCTAAGGGGCAAGGGAGAAGGACTGGTGGACAGAGTCAGTGTTGCGCTCACTTGCTCCTGGGGCAGCATTTGGCTGCCCCCGTTACACAGGTGCTCAGGAGGCAGGGCAGGGGGCAGTGAGGTTCAGGACAGAACTGCTTTTGTCTCAGGGGAGCAGGGCCCTGCCTGGCTCTGACCTTCTCCCTGTGCTGTGCCCGCAGGAATGAGACCGTGCTGCACCAGTTCTGCTGCCCAGCTGTGGACGCCGAGCAGAAGTGCTCCGACCTGGCCTCCCCAAGGTGGGAACTGTGCCCCTCCCTTCCACGCCCCTCCCTGCTCTGAGAGCAGGGCACACCCCGCCCCCCTGCTAGGTGGCCTCCTGCTCTCGAGGCTCCTGTGGTTCTGTCTGCTCCTACCCCTTCCTCAGACCTCACTCTCTTTCCTGCCTCTGGACCCCAGATGAGCCTTTCCCAGCTTTTAAGGTCTTTACCCCTGTGGTTCAGATCCCAAACCTGTGATCCTTCCTTCTACATGGCCCATGTAAAGTGCCGTGTTTGAAAGCAGCACAGGAAATTCATTTGCTTGTATCTATAATGTGTATGTCTCTCTTACATGGGGGTGCCGGCACTCGGTGGGTGCCTGGCCTTCCTCTATCCCCAGTAGAGGAATATCTTTCAGTATCCCCAGGATTGACATTTCCCTGTCACTCTCTCTGCCCCTATAAAGGGAACAAGGTGACCGACTCACCATGAGGCCCTCCCAGCCCTGGGGGTCCTGTGCTGAGCCTGTCCCTCTGTTTTTCCCGGTCATCCATCCTCCCTCTTCCTCCCGCCTCCTGTCCTGATGGTCCCTCCACACTCATCCTGTCTCTGCCCTTGTGTTTCTCATGCGCCTTCGCCCTCCCCCACCTGCCCCACCGTGATCTGGGGGTGCTGTCACTCTCACACTGTTCGCTTCTCCTTTCCACTGCATTTTCTGTCTCTGTTCTCCGCATTTCTCTCTTCTTGACGAGTTCTTTACTTTGCTTGGACTCTGGCCTAAAACCTGCCCCATCTCCGTGTCCTACTGTGGGAATGGCGTCGAGTAAGTTACATCACTCCCCCGGCCTCAGTTTCCCTGTCTGTGTAATGAAGGGCTTGGTCTAGCTACACAGCAGCACTTGCAGATGGTCTCGCTGAGCTTCTGAGCTGCGCAGTGAGCTCAGACCAGGCAGGTTTTCTTTTCGCTGGCATGTGTGAGGGTAGAGACTCGGGACTGGGCCACAGTCGCACAGCAGCACCAGCACCTGCATGCAAGCTCGGGGCATGTGACTACTGTGTGCCCCAGTGTCAGCTTCAAGACTCAATGATTCTATGACCTTTCCCCTTTTAGTCCTTGGAAGATAACAAGACAGTAACCAGAATTGGTAACTACCGACCTTGTAGTATAGAAAGCCACCCCATGGTGTCACTGCTCATTTCCCTTACAGGGAAGGCAGCAGAGGTCAGAGAATTAGGCAGGACCCTAAGGAGGGACTGGGAGAGGCCGCACTCTTTAGGGGTCCCTCAATCCAGGCTGGGGTGGTGGGAGCTCCCTCAGGCCAGCCAGGTTGAAGGCAGGAGGCAAAAGGGAAGGACCGAGTGCTGCGCTGATGCTCCGGGTGTTCCCTGCGCCGAGTTTATGGACATAACAGCAGACCCACTGGGACCCTGGAGAAGCTCCCCATCTAGTGGGGCTTTAGGATACCCCGAAAGGGAAAATGGCTCATGGGAAGGTGAGAAGGAGGAAGAGAAATGGGAGAGTGAAGTAGTGGGAGAGAAAAGGAGAGAGGCCAGAGTGGAGGTCTGGAAGGGGTGCCGCGGGGCAATCCCAAGGGCCTGTCTCTGTGCCATGAGCCACCACTGCCCGTCTCCTTCCCGAAAACACCCCTGCTTGGCAGGAAGGAGAAGGAAGAAAAGCTGCCTAGCCTGCCCCACCCCATCCCTCCAACTCAGTCCAAGGAACACTTGGTCACTCACATGCACGTGCCCGGCTTCAGCGAGGACGGAGAAGCCCAGGCCCGGCAGGCCCGCAGCAGAGGCTGCCCTTGGGGTCGGCACTCTCACCAGCACCCTGCACGCCCCACAGGCTCCAGTGCGAAGGGGCGGGGAGAGGCAGCCCCAGCAGGGAGACAGATGTGGACCAAGGGTCCCAGGCGCAGGGTTACCTCCCAGGGTTTGAGGTGGATGGTGGGAAACCCACCATCTCGGTTTCCAAGAGGTTTGCTTTTTGCCTTCTCTTTGAAGGTGCAGGTGCTGCACTCAGGGAATGGAGGTGCTCTGCGGAGGGAGGGTGGGAGGCAGGAGATATTCTTGAATGGTGGTTCATGGAGGGCCCCAAACACACACCTGCTGCAGCCCTCCCCTGGGAGAGAGGGAGACCTGTCCCCAAGATAGTCCAGGGCTTTGCTCTTGGCTCTTCGCGGGAAGTCATCATCAGATAAGTCTTCCCCAATCAGACTCGACATCCCTGCTGCCAGCCCTACCAATGGCCCCTTCTCGATCCTCGTCCCTTCCCCTGGCCCAGGTGTCCCACCTCCAGAGAGCATAGCCCAGACTTCCCAGAGAGTTCCTCTAGTAGAATGTGTCCCTGTCGGAGAGGTGGTGGAGGCTGGCACAGGGCATGTCGCTCCCCAAGACTTCAGGCCATCCCGAGGAGATCCTGGCCTGGTCTGTGGAGCTCTGAGACAAGCCAGGCTCCTGCCCGCTGGTCAGTGTGGTTTCCCAGCAGCCCAGCCAGCTCCTCTCTACAGGAGACCCCAACAAGGAATCCGAAATCCGTCAGCTCTCAGGGCCTTTGGCCTGTGGACTCAGCCCACCTCGGGAGCTCCCTCCACTTCTGCCTCTGCAATCTGGCTGAGGCCAAGATCAGCATCTTGTCTGTCCCCTCCCTGCCCAGCTGCAAGCCTCGGACTGGGAGGCGCCTCTGCCGGAGGCTGCAGTGGCCGCGCATCTCTCTGGTCAGATGCAGGGATGCTGCTCATCCTGAGGCCACTCTCAGCCCAGAGGAAACATTGCTCCCTCCCAGAGCCAGGGCCTAGCCGCAGCCCACAGTCCCCTGTGGAGGAGTAGTTGGGGCTGGTGTCAGGAGAAACCATCTTGGGCCTGGAGCCTGCCAGGGAGTGCTGCTTCCACGAGTGGGAAGACCCGAAACTGAGCAAGTCTGGAAGCCTGGGTGTCATGGAGGGGAGGTGGAGGGGTGGCCTCTGCAAGCTGGGGTGCAGTGGGGCAGCTATGGGGCAGGCAAAGCTCTGTGAGGCTGGAGGCCAGGTAGAGTTAGGGGTTCCCCTGTGCGCTGGCTCCCCAGTCTCCTCTAGGCAGAAAACCTGTGCCTGCCAGGTGATGGCCTCAGGCAGAAGCTGGGGTGGTGCCCCTCCCCAGCAGCCAGCCAGCCTGGCAACTGGGAGTCAGGCTCTTTCCCCAGGGGCAGGGGAGCTGGTCATGGCCCTTCCCCACATCCTCTCTGCCGTAGCTAATGGCAGGGCTTTATTCTGGAGAACTGAATAGGCAGTAATTGCAGTCCTACTTTTGGTCCCACGGCTCCCCTCCCCTTCAGGCTCTCTGTGACATTCTGAACAATGGGGGAAGCTGGGCAGCCTCCTCCCAGCATCCAGCAGAATTGCAGCCTTTTTGTCTCCCTGGCTGGTAATGGGGTAGAGAGGAGGAAGAGGAGGAAGATTGCCTTCTATTAGAGTCATGGGAGGGGCCGCAGTGGGGGCGGGTGCGTGGGAAGCAGGGGTCTGGGAGCCTGTGCCTCTGGGCTCAGCCGGCTGAGCCGGGCCACTCGGGTCCTTGCTCTTCACTGCTCACGCTCCCCACCCTCACTCTAGGACGGAAGAGACACTTATTGAACATGCCAGGGACGCTGTGCTGAGCTCGCTCAGTATTTTATCTCACTTAATTCGGTGAGATAGATGTTGTTCTCATTTACCGATAGGCAATTGGGACGGCGAGTAGTTAGGCGTCTCGCAAGGGCCACTGCTAGTCGGTTCTGGAGCTGAGAGGGGTCGCTGGTCCAACTCCAAAACGCAGCCTCTTCCGGTGGGGCTGCAGCCAGGATTTTCTGGGGCTTTTTAAGGGCTCAAGAGAAGTCTTTTCAGCTGTTTCATTTGATCTTAAATAGCATCTATTTACTCTCATTATTTGTTAAACGTGCTGGTTGTTGGAAATGTGGAAAATACAGACTATAAAGAAGAAAATAAAAATTGAATCCCATGATATAGAATTAACTGCTGCTAATATTTTAGTGTGTAGCCTTCTAGTGTTTTGTTTTTCTATGCGCTGAGTTTTACATTCCCCCCCCCACCAAAAAAAAAAAAAAAAGATTTTGCAGCTTGCATTTCTGCTAAGGGTGCTGTGCCCCTTTAGAGAGCCTCCCACCCGAACCAGGCCCTCCCAGAGTAGGTGGGAGGCCCTGCGCCTACATTCTTCACCCTAAGTAGAGACCATCTGCAGCATGGCACTCTCTGCCAGAGGCTCAGCCCCTGCCCCGAGGAAGGGGTGCCCTGCCAGGAAGGCCGTCAGAGAGAGCTCCGCAGGGCACAGCCAGAGTCTGTCTGTCTCTGCTCGCTGCCCCCACTGGCTGAGATGGGCCTGAAGCAGGATCAATGGACCAGCCAGTGTTTACTCAGCAATTATGGAGCAATTAAATTCTCAATCGATACAGTTTAGTCTTCAAACAGCTGGGCTGGGACGCCTATGCACGTGCCTGCTCCATTAGTCATCAGAGGCTTCTGGGAAGCCTCCCCTCCCACATGTGGCTCAGGGCGCTGAGTGTGCCATGGGGCCGTACAGCTGCATCCTCTCTTCCCTGGAGAAGCACAGGAAAGTCCTGGGCTTCCCCTAGACTCGCCCGGCTCGCCCTGCTCGGGACCCCTGCAGGCTGCAGGAGGGCAGTGGATGGCAGCAGTGGTGGGAGCGTCTTTCTCGCTGGCGGCCAGGGTGAGGTCCCGGGCTTTGGAGGTTCTTGGGATCTGCTGTGGGTCAGAGCAGCACCTGCACGGAGAACAGCAGGTGGGTGGGGGCCTGCTCCTCTGGTGCGGGCTTCGCAAGCAGGTATGCACGGGGTCTGAGGGTCTCTGTGTATACCGCAGACTCCAGCTGGGCTGGGCTCCATGCCTGAGGGCAGCCACCGAGAAGATGGCAGGAGAGTTGGTCCTGGAGCTAAAGGAGTCTGTGCCCTGACCTGTGTGGCCTGTCACTCACCTCTCCGTGCTTTTTGCCCCAGCTGTGTCTTTCTTGCCAGACTCAGGAGGCACAAAAACCACAGCAGATGTCAAAGTACTGTGACACTTTACAGGCTGCGTGGGTGGGTGTTAAAACATTCCAGAGAGTATTGGGAAAGACTTGTCAGGACTCTTGGCTTTCTGTTCAAGGGGCCCTCCTCAGCTGAGATGTGAAGCCCATATTTGGAGTCACCTGTTTGCCCAGGCCAATGTCCTTGTGTACTTGCCCCTCCCAGGCCTTGAGCCGCCCTCTCAGACCAGCCCCTGCCTGTGACCAAGGTTGTCAGCAGAGGGTCCTTAGCAAACCCACCCTTGAAGAACTGCCAGTTGAGACAGACTGCTTTCCATCCGCAGCACGTTTGAACACGATTAGAGGAGAATCCCCCTAACTCTACAGCTCTGTTTTGTCTCCTGCCCATGAAGGAGGGACAGAGAATGCCAGCCTCTAGGCACTGAGAGCTAGCTGCATGCTGTGCAAGTGCCATCATATTTAATCCTCAGTAGATGCTCGTGGAATATTATTATTCCCATTTTACAGGTAAGGAAACTGAGGATCAGAAACAATGAGTGCCTTGTCCAGGGGCCATAAGGCTGTCACAGCCTCTTGCCACCAGGATCAGGTGAGCACAGCAAGAGGGTGTTGTCCAGCCTGTGCAGTGACAGGGAGGCAGGAGGAGACAGCTGGTTCCCACTTCCACAACCACAGGAAGCGGTTGCTTAGGGTCAGCTCCCCACAGACAGCCTGGGTCACTGGGGCAGAGGAGGCCTAGCCTTTCTTCCCTGCCCCTGCCCCAGACAGTTTGCACACCCTGGCAGCAACAGCCAAATGTATCAAAGCAACCAAACTAAAGAGAAAAATGACCAAGAGAGTATTTTTAGGGAAGGAAGGAAAACAACAGCTCTCAGCTTTATTAGTTAAGGAAACAAACATAGCTAAATATAAGTCTTCCAGAACAACAAAATTAAAGATGCTGCCAGGAATACCTGGTTTTCTCTATCCCGCCGGCATTCATTAATGCAGTTTTGTCCAGTTTTTTGAGACATATGTTATTGTTTCACTTACTGAAAACTTCCTGTCGGATCTTTTGGAAATTATTTTCTCATTCCCAGGAAGAATAACTTCTCTTTGTAAGCCCAGAGGTTTTTCTAACTCCACTATTTCCCAGGCTTTTGTTTTGTTTTCTGTTCTGAAAGGTCATCTTCACTCAGTCTTTTATCTTTTAAGCAATAACATGACCACAAAAATAATTTATAATTTCAAGACGTGTATCTGATTTATGGCAAAAAAGGTTTTAAATTGATTTCATCAAACGAAAAGAGAGGAAATAATCTATAGCAAGAGTGATGTAATTAGATCTGGCATTTTTAAAGACTTTACCGCCTTTAAGAGGTCTTGGAGGCTGGATGCAGTGGCTCATGCCTGTAGTCATAGCACTCTAGGAGGCCGAGGCAGGCAGATCATTTGAGCTCAGGAGTTCGAGACCAGCCTGAGCAAGAGCGAGACCCAATCTCTGCTAAAAAAAAAAAAAAAAAAAAAAATACAAAGAAATTAGCTTGACAACTAAAAATATATATATACACATATATATACATATATATATACACATATATATATATTAGCTGGGCATGCTGGCACATGCCTGTAGTCCCAACAACTTGGGAGGCTGAGGCAGGAGGATCGCTTGAGCCCAGGAGTTTGAGGTTGCTGTGAGCTAGGCTGACGCCACAGCACTCTAGCCTGGGCAACAAAGTGAGACTCTGTCTCAAAAAATAAAATAAATAAATAAATAATAAAAAGAGGTCTTGGAATGGCTCAGGAAAGGAGGTTTTTAGAGACTTCTTTTGTGATGATAAAAACAAAGCTAGAAAGACCGCTGTCTGTGCAGCGTGCCGGGCGGGGCTGTTGCCGTCTGCAGGCGGAAGAGGAGCAGGAGTGAGGGAGGTGCTGCTGACCCAGAGGCACCGGGCGCAGAGGAGCTCTCGGCCCAGGTCTTCAGCTGGGGAGGGCAGGCCAGGCGAGAACTCAGGCTCCCCGACCAAGCTGGTGCCGTTCACCACCCGGACTTAGAGGCGGCGTCTCACCCGTAACACCAGGGTGCACTATCTGACCCCAAGGCCCCTCTGGCAGTGGTTCTACAGAAAGGCACTGTGTCTTGTCCTGGGAGGGGACAGCCATGTGCAGAGACCAGGAACCTCCACAGAGGAAACAAAGGGCAGGTGGCATGGCGCCAACAGCGGACCCCAGAGCTGAGGGGCGCAGCGCCGGGACGGGTGTGCGCAGTCACCATAGAGCGAGGGAAGCCCTAGGCAGGGCAGCACACTGGGTTCTCCTTTCCGAATCACTTGTGGTTGCAACATGATTTTATAACAGGAGGCTAGCCCTGCAGCCTCTCACAGGGACCCTCTCACATCCCTGCCTGGCCCCATGTCCCTCCCACCACCACACCCCGTGCTGGAAGCATCTGTCCTGGACTTGGATGCAGTTTCTTTCACTCTGAGGACAGAAATGATGGAAATGAAGGTGGCTTAACACCTGGCATCTGCACAGCGTCTTCCAGGGGACAGAACTCTTTCTGTGCTTTCCTGCTCGTGGTCCTCACCACAGGGATCCTCAGCTTCTGGCCTGGGGGACAGTCAGAAAGGCAAGAACCACTGTGTCATTTCACGGCTGCAGAAATGTGCAGAGAAGGTGAGCAGTGCCTTTAAGGTCACGAAGGCAGAGCTGGCAGAGGTCAAGACCAGAGCCCATACAAAGAGAAGGCGGCAACTGAGCAGTAACATTAGTTAGACCTGCTTCTCCCTGGTTCCCGTTTGAATGTGTCCTCTTGGTTACTTCCCAGGTGCCACCACCTACACAGACTGCTGCATCTTGGTGTGGTCACCATGTCCTGTGTCTACACTGAAGCTTTCATGGCTTGGAAAAACAATGAGGCTTCCCTGAGGCCCTCTGATTGCTCAGGAAGCAAGGGACTGACTCAGCCAGAAACAAATTCGTAAGAGACTGATATATCAGTATGAATCTACTGATTCACAGTGAGAAATTACCCTTCTGAACAAGACACTCATGTTCCCTAATCACTAAAGAGCTTAACAGTAGGAGAGTCTCCTGCCCCTCCAGGGCAGAGGAATGAGCGGCTGGTTGCTGTGGGTCCCTTCTCCGTTGAAAGGGCAGGGAGAGGTGAGGCGTGAAAGAATTCAAGACTTCAAGGAGGCACTAGCATGTGGAACAGTTGGAAGCATAAACTAGGGTAATTCAAATCCAGGTTCAAGTCCTGGCTGGGCCACTCACAAGCTCTGTGATCTTGGTTGAGTCACTCAAGTTTTCCAATACCCAGTTTACTCATCCTCAAATTGGGAATAAAAACAACACTTGCCTCTTAGGGTGTTTGAGAGGATTAAATGCCATGATGAGTGGACAGGTGTGCTGGCTGTGTGACAGTGGAGCGGGAGAACGCAGGCAAGACTCGGGGCTAGAAACTCGGGCAGTACAAGGACAGGCTGCCTGCTCCAGGGGTGGCCCAGGGCAGAGCCCCGGTATGGCAGGCAGGGGACGCGCACCTTCCGTGCCGCTCAGGGCTGTGTGCCATTCAGAGAGAGGGTCCCTCCCTTGGGAAGGAGGCACTGGGTAGGGAGGAGGAGGCAATCTTCCAGATGCTTCTGTGCAAGCCCAGACCGAGACCCACGGAGTGGCAGCTGGAAAGAGTCCGATGTTCAAAAGAGAGAGACTCCGAGAGCTGAGGAGCCAGTGTGGGGAAGAGACGAAAGAAGTTAAGGCCCAGTTGAGTGTCAGTCAAGCAAGCCACCAGGCACAGCTAGGAGAGTTCTAGACGTCACAGCAGGAGAGGAAGTGATTTGGGGCTGTCACAGGGAAGGCTGGGATGGGATTAAGAGCAGAGGCATTTCATCAGGACGATCTTCTTGCCAGAGGCAGTTTGCCTGCCTACTCTCCTGAAGGAAGGTTGGTTAACCCCATCAGGGAAAGGTTTATGGCCTGGCACTGCCCCTGGCCTGCTCCGTGGGTGCTTCCCAAGCTCGTGTCTCTGAGGCTTCTTCACAAAGCCAGTGAGCCGATGTTCCGTAGCCATGTATGCCGTAGCAGCCTAACATCCTCTATTCCTCCTAAACACTTTCAGCGATCACTCAGGAAACCCACAAGGCATGTAGGAAATAGTGTGGCCAATCTGACAAGTGCCGCGAGAAAGACTGAAGCAAACATCAGGTAGGACTTCCAGTGGGCAAGCTTAAGGAAACGAACCATAGGGAATCTTGCTGCATAGTAACTAGATGGATGTCCAGAGCAATGGTACCCTGCTCTGCCATTTCCATCTCTGAGGCCGTAAGATCCCTAATTTCAGCAAGCATGCACCTGGCCTCCACAGGCACCTGCAGGCCCTCAGACACCTTCCCCTGGCATGTGGTGACCTTGGCCTGCGAGGAGGTGTCCTTCCCTGGAAATATCTCAGGACCAAAGAAACATCTGCTGTGCTGGGTGAGTTTGGGCTGACCTGGGCTGGGACAGGAGGACGATGGCATGAAGGGACTTTATAGCCACAGAACACAAAGCCCAGGGTGTGTCTCAGCCTACCTGGGGCTGGGCCGTGTGCACATGTGGCTTTGGGAACTCGCCGTAACAGGGCTCTCCAGCGAGCAAACAGTTCATGAACCAGAAGCTGGAGAAGCGTGAGGGGCCCAGATTCAGGGAGGAAACCCACATTTTCCAAGCACCAAAGAGGTGCCAGAGGCTTTATGTACATTATTTCATTAACTCTCCCAGCAAAATTGTTCAGTAGGTATCCTTACTTTACACGTGAGCAAAGAGGCTCAGAGAGGTTAAGGAACGAGCCCAATGGCACACAGCTAGTGAGCAATGGGATTTTAACCACGGTCGATCTGTCTGGTTCTAAATCTCATACTTGTTACACTCTGCTGCCTCCCAGCCCTGATTGCTTTCTGGGCAGCTTCCCTTGGCATCATCTGTAACGCAGAGCTTCAGAAATTATGACATGCAGATCTAGCACAAGACACCAAGACATAAAAAAGTTGATAGTTTTAGTTAAAGGACTGTTCTTTATTCTGAAATTACATCTTTCCTACTGTCCATATTCCTTTATAACGCTACAGGGGAAATGAATGGTGCTTTTGCTTTTCATTTTCTTATTTGACAAAATGAAATGTGGGAAATTGTGAAAAAGAAAAAGAGAGTTGCTCCTTCCATAGGGCCTGGCAAGCATCTCACACGTCCACCCCTTCCTTCTCACGCGGACTCTGTCAGAGAGGACGGCGAGGCCCAAGGGGCCTGAGTGATTCGCCCAGGGCCACACGGCAGGCAAACAGCAGGGCCAGCATTCGAATCAGGCAGGCGCGAGGCCGCCCCCAGCCTCATGTATGCTCCTCTCAGGGACCCCAAAGGCATCGCCCTCCGGCTCCCAGCTGCTTCTCCTACTGAGCCGCCCTCTCCCGCATCAGCTGGCGTTTCTGAGAGCCGTTGTCATGTGGCTCCCTACGGTTGCTACGGTCCATTTGGCCACAAAGAGCCAGGGGGAGGGACGTGCTGAAGGAGCAGCTCCACTTTCTTTTCTAAAGCCTTCCTCACTGTGACAATGCATCCCCCAGACTGTGAGGCACAGCCAGCGGGCAGGGAACCCTCCATCTTGCTAGTCCTGCCAGCGGGAGGTGCAGGGCCACCCTCTTGGAGGCACTTCCCTGACCCCTTTGGATCTGCAAGACCCTGACCCTTTCTGAGCCTCCCGGCAGGCACACTGTAAACACGCAGTCTCAGGAGAGGCGGCCACCACTGGCTACATAGAAACAAGGAAGGGATTGCCCGGAAGGAAAAGCCAAGGAGTGATGAACACACATTCCGGACAGGGGCTTTTTTCAGGAGGGAAGAGGAATATGCGGGGCAGTAAAGGTTCTTAATGTGCTATTTTTTGAGCTGGGTACATGTGAATATTTTCCGTCATACCTCGCATATACGTTATATATATTTGCATATGAAAATAGTTCACAATAAAAGCAAAAAATAAGTAAGAACCGGAGTTTGCCAGGCTGTAAGCCTAGCTGCTGCCTGCAGCGCGGTGAGGCAGGCGGCTGCGGGGGTGGGGGGGAGCCTGGGAGGCTGCGCTGCTGCAGCCTCACCTGAGGCTGGGAGATGAGACTGTCAGGAGGGGCCCTCCTTTCCCAGCGGGAACAGCAACGTAAGCACACCTGGAAGGGGAGAAAATCCAAGGTGCGTTCAGGTGCACAGAGAGCTCTGTCTGCCAGGCCAGGCAGATGCACACACGTGTGAAATTGTGCTTGCCGTGTTGGGGAGGGGTGGGGAGGACGTTCTCACAGCTTGATGTCACCACTACATCCACGCCTATTCGTGGGACCATAAGATGCAATGAGAGGTGTTAGTGGAGACCAGCGGGGAGGCTGCCAGGGAGGCCTGGCGGGGTGGGCTGAGCAGGGAGGCGTCCACGAGCGAGCGCCCTTCGCCATGGACTGCAGGAGCCGCCCTGTGGCCCACCTCAGAGAGTGGCCTGAATATTCCCCACCTAGGTGTGGAGAGGGCTCGGAGGAAGGGCTGTCATTTCCTTTGACAGGAAACCGCTAGAGACAAACCAAACCCACCAGCACCTTTTGGAATTTGGAACAGCTGTGAGACCACAGCCTGCAGTATCTAGGGAGGCGACAAGGAGAGAAAATAACTTATTCTCACACGGCTCTTGGCCCTCAGCCCTTGGCCCTTGGCAGCGGGGCAGAAGCAGCTGCAGTTACGCGAAGAAGTCAGGGCAGCCCCCGGAAGTGGGTGAGCGGGAGGGAAGGCCGAGCTGCTGTGCCCGGGGTTCTATTCTGAGACCTGGTTGCCAGCGCCATGATGGCGGTCAGGAGCCCAGGCAGATTTGGATTAAATGGCTTAAGGGCATCCAGGAGGCTTCTGCTATGTGGCTGGGGCTTGGGGCAGGAGCCAGAGCCCAGCTGGTGGCTGCTGGGGAGCTGAGCGGGTGACAGGGTGGGCAAGGCCATGCACAGACGCTGGGCCTCCCCATTTTTCCCCTGTCAAAGCACTGTGTCCAAACTGCCACCCTGCAAGGAGGAAACAGAGGTTCAGAGACGGAAGTGACCAGCCCAAGGTTACAGTGAGGGCTGTAGGCCCGGGTGGGATTTGGTCCTGACTCTCTGCCCCCTGCCCCCTGGGCAGGACTTTCTGCCCTGCTCTTTGAATCAGCACGGAGTGACCTTATTTCTTGCCTTGTCACTGATGCTGGCCCTCTGTTCACCTCACCCCCCAACCCCCACCCACAGCACCTGGAAAGCACTCAGCTTCCCACGCTTGGCGCCCGCATTCTGCCTGTCTAAAATCGCTGTACTGAGTCAGAGAAGGGAGGAAAAGAGTGTTTTAGGAAAGGCTGAAAGGTCTTGAGGGTATGTGAGGCATATTGTTAGCTTTTGTCTGGAAAACACTTCATAGCTTTGCCTCGGAAGGGCTTCAGTAGCGGCGGGCAGGGTCCGCGATGACCTGGTGCAATTGGCCGGGCCCTCTGGGGGTGTCTGCCAGCCTGAGGAGCACCTCCGCCCTCGCCTCTCCCAGCCACGTCTGCAGTCAGGACCCCCTGGCCACTCCACCCTCGCCTCTCTCTCCACACGCGTGCACCCAGCCCCCGCCACCAGGAGCCTGCAGGCCTGGGCCTGCAGGGGCCGCCTCACCCTGTCTTCCAGCTTTGTGCCCAGGGCCCCAGCAGCCTCTGTAGGACAGCGGTGGGCCCACTCTGCACCTCATCTTGCCTTCCTTGCCCCAGCCCTCTCACAGCCCTCCAGTCGCTCCTGTGCCCTCAGCTCCCAGCAGGGGCAGTGTGGCTGCCAGGGCCTGCCCGGGAGCCCAGAGAGGACACCCAACAGCCCCTGCTGGGGGCCGCGTGAGCACAGATGCTGGTGGGTGTTGCAGGTGCCCGCTCGCACCCTGTCCTTGGTAGAAGGCTGCACCGGCCACTGTTCGGGGAGTGCCGACCCGTGGGCCCTTTCATCTTCATCACTTCCCTGGAAAGGAGCTGTTAGCATTCCTGTTTTGCAGATGAGAAAACCGAGTTGCAGAAGAGTTTGGTGGGACTTGAGCTCTCCCAGCTAGTGAGTTGCAGAGTAGAGGGCCTCGCTGCACGCAGCTCCTGCCCCGGGAACCAGCTCCATCAGTGTCAAAGATAAAGATGACCTGGCTCCGAAAAGCTCTGTGGTGTTTGGTGCCCAAATATTTTCTCTGCATGACCAGAGCTGCCTCCACCTTTGGCACTGTTCCCAGCATATAGAAAATATTCCGTGATTTTCTCTCCATAATAGTGTCCATAGCCTGGGGTGTATGGAGTCTGTGATGTAAAGATAAAATTTGGCTTGTGATAAATCATGTGCCTTTTTCCAGGAAGAGACTCCAGAAGGGCTCTTCCTCAGCAAAGGCATCTGGAACCCAGAAAACTTCTATAGGTCTAGGGGCAAAGAGACCAGATTAATCCTAGCTATTAAGAAACAGGAAGGAAAAAGAGAGGCTGAGTATCCATGGGGCATTGGGTTCTCCAGGAAGCAGACAGTGTGTCAACTTTTTACCAGGGACTGCACTTGGTATCAATACCTGTGAAAGGAAGGGGAGGGACACAGCCTGGGGCAAAGTCAAACTGCAAAAGGTCAACCTCAGCCTCTGCCAGTCCCACTGAGCTCTGGACCAAGAATTACCTATCAGTTTGCCTTTGTTGGGTCAGGATGCTGAGTCCGTATATCCCCACCACAATCACTCACTGGATGTGGACAGCCCTGGGAAGTACGTGACTTGGAGCCAGGTGGCCCTCTAGAGCTGAGCCAAGCTCTAACAATGGGCTGCCAGCTGAAGGCAGTCTCCAACAGCACTGCCAGCAGCTGGGCAAGAAGTGCTTCCTTGAAGGAGGGTCTGGGTGCCACATTGCCAAGCCCATCCCAGTATCTCTGCCCTTGGGAAAGCAGTGGAGATTAAATTATATCTACCTACCCACCTATCCATCTACCCACCCACCCATCCACCCATTCACCCACCCATGCACCCATCTATCCACCCATCCACCCACCCATTCACCCACCCATCCAGCCAGCCATTCACCCATCCACACATCCACCCTCCCATCCACCCATCTACCCACCCATGCACCCACCCATCCACCCATCCACACATCTACCCACCCATCCATCCAACCATCCACCCACCCATCCACCCACTCATTTACCCACCCATCCATCCAACCATCCACCCACCCATCCATCCATTCATCCACCCACCCATCCATTTGTCCATTAGTCCATCCATTCACCCATCAATTTACCCCTCTACTCACACACCTATCCATCCAACAACCATCCATCTACTCCTCCACCCATCCACCCACCCATCCATCCATTCATCCAACTATCCACCCAGCCACCCATCTGTGTATCTGCCCATCCATCCATCCACACCCCCATCCATCCATTTATTTAACCTTTATTAAACACACCTTTTGAGCCAACCCACTATGATAAGCACCTGTGATAAAAAAAAAAAAAAGGTGTGCATAGCACAGTCTGTGGAAGAGAGAGGCACATCGATGAATAATTAGAGCACAAAGTGGTTCATGCTGAGATAGAGGCAAATGCTAAAAATTGTTAGAGCACATAGGAGAGTAGGACTGACTCCTCCTGAGGACAGTGAGTGACCTTTGGAAGAGTTGATGAGGCAAAGAAAGGAGTTCGTGAAAGGCCAGGGTTCATGCAGGAGAGGGGATTTCCGGAGAAGGAGACCATGGAGACTAACGGTGGCCCAAGTGGCCTGGGCAGGTCTAGGGAGAGTTTCAGTGTGGACAGGTCACTCAGGGGATGGGGGTGAGGAGGCTTGACAGGGAGATGGGGGTAAGATTGTTAATGGACTATATCCTCCAGGTACTGGGGAGTCACTGACGGGTTTGGGCAGAGGACTGGCATTAAACCACCTGCATTTTTGGAAGTCAGCTCTGAGGGTGCAGACGATAGACATCCTGGATCCCTGGGGAGTCTCTATGTGCCAGGACCAGGCATGCACAGCAGGTGTCTAGCATCCTTCCTGCCTGAGTGCCCCTCCTCTGGTGTGAGGTTCAGTTCCAACACAGGTCTGCTCCTGGGCACATGTGATATTCCTATGAGCAACTGCTCATCTTCCTAATTTCTCAAAGATATTCATTTCCCATACTCAAGTCCTGTGTTCCTGTGCATGACTCCTGCTGAGGCCCTGGGCCTCTGTATATGTATTAGCCTAATGTCATGTGGACACAATCAAAGCTTTCTAAGAACCCTCTTGTTTTGGTGCCACCCACATTCTACTTTTTGGCTTCTCAAACGGGTGCCCAACCTGTGACCAGGATCACTCATATGCTGGCAGGGGCCCCAAGTGTCTCCAGGCCAGTGGACTGTCACTCAGGGAATGTGTTTCTGCAGCTGGACGTGGAGCCCACAAGAGCTCAGATCCCTAGGATCTCCCTCCAGGGGCTCAGGGAGGGGCTTATAAGAAACTGATCAGGTCCCAGAGTGAGTCCTAGCCACATAATTCCTGTCCCAGGGCCAGGATGCCTGAGATCTGACCCTCAGGGATGGCAGGTGGGTGTGACATGAGGCCAGCCCAGCAAACTCTGGAAGCTGAAGACGCAGCCTGTGTCGTGGAAGGACTAATGTTCTGGGAGCCAGAACTGTGGGCCTCTAGTTACGTGAGGGACTATGGGTTGTGGTGGATGGTTTTCCAGTTGAAAGAGGTGTTCTTTCCAGCTATGACAGCCAAGCAAGAAGATTCTATCCTCTTTCCTCAGATCATTTTTCCAGATGAGTGCATAAAGGGAAACAGAGGCTGAGAACACACTGCTGATGCTCAGCCACCACAGAGGAGTTCGGAGCACTCAGGCCACCACTGCTCCCTGGCACAGTGCCCCAGCTCAAGGCCACACAATGGGCACTGGACGAATGCCCACCTGGGAATTCCCTGCATCGCGGTGGGCAGCCGAGTGGCCTGCCTGCAGGTTGCGACTACACACAGTTTCCTCAGAAGCCTTGAGTTGATGACACCCAACGCCAAGGCTCCTTCACTATTTGCTGCTCCAGCAGCTGGGACAGGGCTGGGAGGAAACCTCCAGGAAGCAGGTCCATCTGGAGGGCTGGGGACAGCCAGGAGCTGTGATGGGAACTCTGTCGTTTCCGTTCTGCAAAGGTTCCCAAGACTAAATGCTGAGAACACTCTGCCCACCTCAGAATTCCCCGTGTTATTTTTCTGAGGATTTCTTTGGGCCTCCATGCTGTGGGCCTCCAGCTCAGAGAACAACCACCACCACCGCACGTATTCAGGACCACTGTGTGCCAGGCACTGTACCAGGTGCTACACGTGCTTCACCTTTTCCCTGACAGCTGCCTTGCAAGGTAGTTACTAGAAGGTCCATTCTACAGGTGAGGAAAGAACTACAGAAAGATGGGATAGCTTGCCTGAGGTCACGTGGTAAGTGGCAGAGCCAGGATCCTAACCTAGGTCTCCTGACACCAAAGCCCATATTCCCTGCCCTCCACCATATAACCTTTAATGTTGCCATATTGATGAGATAGTCCAGGGACTCCATGCCCACCTCACACTACACAAGTCATACAGGTGAGTCCAGGGAAGGAAGGCAAGGATGGGGGTCCCCTTTCCAACACTTCTTCACCATATACCTGGGGGCCCGATCTCTCGGGTCCCTGAGCACATAGGGAGATATAGGAGGAGTTGGTTCCACCAGCCAGAGAGCCTGGAATCTAAGGGCTGGTGGGCCTTGGTGGACTAGTCTCTGCACTGTGGTTCAAGGTCCTAGAATGGTCAAGCATTCTAGGAGAAAGTCATTCAAGCATTCTTAGAGATGAGCAAGCTCCTTTCATGTGACAGGTGAGGGAAAACACCCAGGAGGAGAACACGAATTGCCCAAAGCCACAGAGCTGGTTAGAAGCATTGTGTGTGCATGAGAGAGAAAGTGTGTATGTGTGCGCATGAGTGTATGTGCATTACTGTGTGTGCATGAAAATGTGTGTGAGTGTGAGAGTGTGTGCGTGAAAGTGTGTGTGTAAGTGTGTGCATGAGTGTGAGAGAGTGCATGAGAGTGTGTGTGCAAGTGTGAGAGTGTGTATGCATGAGTGTAATAGAGTGTGTGTGCAAGTGTTCATGAGTGTGTGTGCATGAGTGTGTATGACTATGAGTGTGTGCATGAGAGTGTGAGTGTGAGAGTGTGTGTATGAGAGTGAGTATGTGCCTGAGTGTATGTATGAGAGAGTGTATGAGTGTGTATTTGAGTGTGAGACAGTGTGTGTGCTTGTGTGCATGAGTGTGTGTATGAGTGTGAGTGTGTGCATGAATGTGACAGAGTGTGTGTATGAGAGTGAGTGTGTGTGCATAAGTGTGTGTATATGAGTATGTGCGCATGAGTGTGAGGATGTGTATGAGAGTGAGAGTGTATGTATGAGTATATGTGCATGAGTGTGAGAGTGTGTATGAGAGAGTGTGTGTATGAGTGTGTGTGCATGAGTGTGACTGTGTGTGCATGAGAGTGAGAGAGTGTGTGTGCATGAGTATATGTGCATGAGTGTGAGAGTGTGTATGAGAGTGTGTGCATGAGTGTGACAGTGTGTGTGCATGAGAGAGTGTGTGTGCATGAGTGTGTGTGTATGAGTGTGTGCATGAGTGTGTGCTTGCTGGGCTTAGCAGGGGGGAGGCCTGACTCCCAGGCCCTGTGCATGAGTTCGGGTGAGAAGGCTTTGCAGCATCTATCTATATCCAAAGGGGTGGCCCACAAACAGGCCCACACAAAAGGCTATTTTTAAAATGTATTTGTGTTAACACAAGTAGTCTGTTTGGGACAAGGTGACTCCAGGGAGGGCCTGTGGAGCGTAAGGAAACAAGACACAGGAGAGAAGAAGCCAAGGAAGGGTTCATTCGTGACCAAGCCACTGCTTTGGCACCTGGGGCTCTATCCCATGGGGGACTTTTGGGAGCTGGTGCAGAATCTGCCTCAGAGTTGTTCCACCTGAGGGACAGGGGAGATGGGGAACGCACGCAGCAACCCCCATTGTCACTGGCTGAGCGCTGTGACGAGGGCATCAACTCCCTAGTATGCCTTGCACTCACACTCCAGCAATCAAAGAGGGAAAACAACTAACCCTGAGTAGCCACCAGCTCCGTAAAGAGCCTCGAAAACCCTTTGGGGTGGGGAGGCCCCGGGCATCAGTGCCAAGGACAGTCCAGAGGAGAGATGGATGAGACTGAATGCTGCCCCCAGGCCCAGACGCAGATGTGCCAGTGGTGGGGAAGAGTTATTTCCATGTGCTCTGAGGGAAGGGAGGGTGTGTACTATAGCAAGAGGGGTTGAGGTTAGATCTTAGAGAGAACTTCCTGGTGACACCAGGGAGAAAAACATGTCAAAGATGTCTAGAGCTGCTTCCAGCCATGCAGCTTGATTGGCAGCCACACAGAAATCCTAGAGCAGAGAAACATGCAGCAGCAATGTGGAGGCCCTGCGGCCAGGGCCAGCCCGAGAGCTCTCCCGCATCTCTGGGGCGCAGAGAGTGCCGGAAGGACAGGTGGGAGGGCAGGTGGAGAGGGGGTGAGGAGGGCTCTGCGCGGCCCCACCCTTGGCTGTTCCCCTGGCAGGACAAGTGCCGCTGTGCAGCCTGAGGCTGAGTGGGAGAAGCAGGAGGAGGCCGTTCCTGGTGTGGCTCGAGGCATCACTCGTGCAGCCAAGTCCTGGACAAACTAAGGCCCCAGCTGCCTGGCCCTGGCTTCCTGGACCCCCGGCTCCCTGGCCCTGGCTGCCTGGCCCCCCGGCCCCTGGCCCTGGCTCCCTGGCTCCCCCCAGCTCCCTGGCCCTGGCTGTCTGGCCCCCCGGCTCCCTGGCTCCGGCTCCCTGGCCCCCGCTCCCTGGCCCCCCGCTCCCTGGCCCTGGCTCCCTGGCCCCCCACTCCCTGGCCCCGGCTCCCTGGCCCCCTGGCTCCCTGGCCCCGGCTGCCTGACCCCCCGGCTCCCTGGCCCCCCAGCTCCCTGGCCCCCACTCCCTGGCCCCGGCTCCCTGGCCCCCTGGCCCCCTGGCTCCCTAGCTCCGGCTCCCTGGCTCCGGCTCCCTGGCTCCGGCTCCCTGGCTCCGGCTCCCTGGCCCCTGCTCCCTGGCCCCGGCTCCCCGGCCCCCTGGCTCCCTGGCCCCCACTCCCTGGTCCCGGCTCCCTGACCC
>VSMD01056092.1:83867-98442 GCA_008750895.1 Mirza zaza
CTGGCCCCCCGGCTCCCTGACCCCCTGGCTCCCTGGCCCCGGCTGTCTGGCCCCCCGGCTCCCTGCCCCCCTGGCTCCCTGGCCCCGGCTGTCTGGCCCCCCGGCTCCCTGGCCCCCTGGCTCCCTGGCCCTGGCTCCCTGGGCCTACTCCTCATCTGTAAAAGCTGAGGAGTTGGAGGCTATACTAGGTGACCTTGAGGTCCCTTCTAGGCCTGACCTTCTGCCACTGTCTGCTATAGAGGCCATCCCCTGGCTCCTGGGTTCTCCTCAGCGCACCAGCCACGAGCACTGACAGAGCACCACGTCGGGAGACAGAAACAAAGTGACACACGGGCCCTGTCCTCTAGGAAGGGCCAGACGGGGGCTGTTTGCCCAGTGAGCACACACTGTGCTAAACACCTTTCCTCCTCACCGTGACCCGTGAGGTGGGTGTCACACTGGCACCTGCATTGCGCACAGGAGGGCACCAGGGCCGAGAGGAAAAGCAACCTGCCCACAGCAGCACAGGCAGGGCTTGGCCCCAAGCCCGTGCCGTCCCCCACAACGCCGCTCCTCCTCTGCGAAACAGATAGGGCCTCTCCAAGGACAGCTCCTGTGTTCTAGGAGACAAGCCGTGAAAGCAGCCATCACTCAGGAAGGCTTCATGGAGGAGGTGGCTCGGCCCTGGGCCTCCAGGGCAGGCAGAACATGGAGGCCGGTGGGAAGGGAGCAGCCAAGGGAACTCCTCCCTGGGTGGGCTGGAGACCGGCTGCTCCAGCCCAAGGGGCGGCCCCTCAATGCAGGCAGGAGGGCCGCAGCCTGGCTCCCAGGGAGGAACAGAAGCCCACCTGCACCCAACAGGGCAAGAACCCTCCTCCTCACTGACCCAGCCTCCAAATTGAGTCCACCCACCCCTGAGGGTCTTATGCCCGGACCAGGTCTATAGCTCCCCCACCGCCCCCCCGCAGACCCATCTAGGCCGACAGAAGCTGGAGCTGGTTCAGGGCGAGGCAGCTTCCGCTGGCTTCCTGAGCCAGTACCAGGGAGCAAGACTACCGATGAGTGTGACAGTGAACACTTGTGTATAGCAGAGGCCATGAGCCAGGCACAGTCTTAATTGCCCCTCCTCCTTGCCTGGGGCTCTACCCTGCCATGGCAGCCCTCCCTAGACACCCCAGCCAGTCCCTGTCACTAGAAAGGCCCATCACCCACTGGAAAGTCTGGCCTAGAAGGCCCCAGTTTCTCTGCCCCACCCCACACCCACATGCAGCCATCCCCCCTCCGCCAACCGAGCACCGTTGCCTTTTGTTCACAGTGATGGCTCCTGCGCCCAGGCCGGTGGGGGCATGGAGGACTCCATGGTGGCAGCGGCGGTGGTGGCACCCGGCAGACCCAGTATCCATGCCCTGAAGGCTCAAGACCTGGAGCTGCAGGAGGAGGAGGAGCGGCCGGGGCCGAGGGGTGCCTCCCTGAGGGCTGGCCCCCCCCAGGGGGCCTCTCCAGGCCGGCAGCAGCCTGCCCTGGCGACAGCGCTCTGCTCCCACACCCCTGCTGCCTCTGATTACGAACTCTCCCTTGACCTAAAGAATAAACAGGTACCCAGGGCCTCCAGGGGGGTGGCGAGGGTGGTGAGGAGGCCCTGCCCTTGGGAGCTGACCAGGGTGCCAGGTATCTCCCACCTGGGCCCGCCTCTGTTGCAGGCACACCCCTTTTGGCACAGTCCTCTCAGATTGAGGACCTAATCTGCCCTTCCCTGTCATCCAGTTCCTGTGGGAACCAGCCTCAGGCCACTGCCTAACTCCCACCATGGGCTTCACGTGACAGGGCGCACGCCCTTGCGATGCCAGGCCCTCAGGCAGTGTGTCCAGGGACCCCGATCCTCTTGCAATGCGCAGGAAGCCTAAGCTGCCCCCACCGGGCCCCTGGGCAGGTAGCCCATCATTCTCCAGGGAAGTCCCACCTCCACTCACTGCTTAGAAGACTGAGCCCCGCCACATGCCCACCCAAGGGGCAAGCCTGAGCCCTGGGCATGCATAGCCTAAGACGAGGGCAAGGACAGTGGTGTCCTGGAGGTAACCTGCAGATTCCGAGATCAGTCGGATCCGGGGAGTGTGAAGCTCACCTGTTAGGGAATAACCCCTAGAGAGGCTCTAGGCCTCCATCTTCCCTTCTGTGAAGCACAGGGAGACAGGGCACAGTCCTGGCCCCCGTTGAGCCCCCAGAGAGCCAATGCCTCAGTTTGTCTAGGTGGACAGTTAAGAGACCCAAAGGAAGGCCTGTGAGTGTGTGTCTGTTTGCGTGTGCACGCTTAGAGAAAGACTTGATGACGTGACGCCGTCAAGGGAGAGCTTCGAACCTGGAGACATAGACATGAGATCCAATCCTTGTTCTTCTTCTAATTAACCCTGTGGCTTTGGGGGTACCAGTTAAGCACTCTGGGCATTGGTTTTCTCATCAGCAAAAATGAATTAGACCTTGAATCACCTCCAAGGTTCCTCATGGCTCCAAAACGTGCAGGATCTGAAGAGCCGCTCTTCAGCCGGCAGGCGAGGCGTGTCTTAGGTCCGGAGCCCCTGAGACTGAGTCGAGTTGAGCTAGCCTCGTTTTCCTCTTTGGTCACTGACGCCACGCTGTGTCCCTGGGTGGGGGCCAGCTGTAGGCAGTGCATCTGGCTCTCAGTAAAGTATTCAACTAAATCTCCAAAGATATCTATGTAGACAAGACAGGAATATGTGGATTGGATGACAATATAATCAGGTGGGTTGTTCTCAATCAGAATTTTCAAAAAAATAAACTTTGATAAGTGCCAGTTCCTGGGGAGGTGAGTGAGGTGCTGTCCTTGGTCTTGTCCAGGTCAAGCACTTTGACCAGGCACAGAATAAAGGCATAAAAGTTACATTTACCAGACTTTTCTGTTGACATAAAGCTGAAAGAGAACAGCTAATACCCCAATGATGGAATCCCAAGATTTTTAAAAATCTCTTCAGAACAGAAACATGCTTTAATTGAAAAAAAGTCAAATGAAATAGGAAGAAATCTGAAGTTCTGCTCTTAGCTTTGAAAAGCCCAAAGAATGCGTATAAGAGGAGGGCTTCAGCTGACTGTCAGCTCGGGAGGACGCACGGCAGGCGCCGCAGCTGCCAGGGCAGCACACGGCCGCGGCAGCCGGCCCAGGGTGGCACAGCCCAGGGCAGGCAGCAGCCACCGGCAGCCCCACGCCAGTGACTGGCCAGAGACTGTCTGGATCCTGGGCTTGGTTCTGGGGGCTTCTTTTAAGAGGAAAAATGAGAATTCAGAGGTTCCTGAAGAATAGGATGGGCTGGGGTCAGATGAAGAAATTGTAGACAGGAAAATAACTTTTAAATCTGGAAGGGCTGGCATGTGAAAAAGGGATTTGATGTATTTACTATTATTCCAGACAAAAATAGTGGCACCAATGTACGACAACTACAGGAAGGGAAGATTTTAGCTTAATTACAATTAAACCTGTTAACAATATAGGCGCCCTGCATGAGAGGCAGTGGGTTGCCCAAGAGGGGCTGCATGGCGGTCCGTCCAGAGCACAATAGCGGGATCCAGGGCCAGTTGGCCAGGTGACGAGTCCTCTCCACTCCACAGGACTCTCTGCTCCTTGAGGACAGAGAATACCCCCTGTTCATCTCACTATCCTTCCCCCAGCATCTAGCAGAGTGTCCTGGGCATAGTAGGAGTTCATTGAGTGAATACTTTTTAATAATTTTGATGTGCCAAGCAGCAAGGGAGTGGGGTACCACGAGGAAAAAACTCTGCTCCTTACCTGCCCCCAAAGAGACTACGGTTCCATGTAAAGAGTGTCCAGCCAGTAACACCGAAGACTCCATGTGCGCTGGCTCGGGTGGGAGAGGGAGTCTCATCCTGCCTGGCGGGCAGGGCGTGCAGAGCTGCGAGGGCTCTGATGGGCTCCGTGCACTTTCCCTACATTGGTGTGACTCTAAGGGAGGGGTTTGCTCTCAGGCCAGTGGGATGGAGTCGGGCAAGGTGAGGACTGGTGGAGGCTGTAACAGGGGCCTCTTGCCCAGTGAGTCCAGCCTTGGGGAACAGCTGGGCTGCCCTGGCTCATGTATCTCTCTAGGCCAAGCACAGGCTGGGGTGGGAGGAAGAGGGCAAAACAGTTTGAAAACATGGCTCACATTTACAAGAGATTGAGTTCTCCTCCTCTCTCTTCTGCCAACGAGCTGTGTGACCCTGTGCAAGTTGCTTACCGTTTCTGGCCTCAGCTGCCTCATGTATCCCTTTGGGGCTTCCATGTCCCCTCTGCCTCTATCTCTGTGGGTCCTACTCCCTCATCACTCCTGCCCTTGGCCTTCTCCGGCTTTAGGACTCACTTTGGGTGCTCCTTCCTCCTCTCGGGCAGCTCTCCCTGCCCTCCCGATGCTGCAAACCAGCCCCTTCTCCATAGCCCCAGGCGTTCCCCATCGCAGCCTGCGCTAGCTCTCCCCATTTGCTGGCTCCTTCTTGGAGGCAGGCGCGTGACTCACTCATCATCGCATCTCCTGCCCAGCACAGCGCCTGGTATGATGAAGACGCTCCAAGGGGAAAAGGGGAAACGATAACTCAGTGACATGGAGGGTTGGGATGGGCACAGAGCCTGGGGCCAGGACCTGACTCTGCCTTCAGGTCTCTTTGGCCCCATGGTTGCACCAGCCACACAACACCTTGGACTGAAGGAGTCTCATGCGGCCATTGCCTCCCCAGCCCACCTGCCTGCCAGGCCTCCTCTGTTGGCCAGTCCAGAGCCCCGGACTGTGTCCTCGGCTTGTCTCTCTCCACCTCTGCTTTTGCCCCAAGGCTCCGATGCCAGCTCATAACTGGCTCCCGAATCTCACCCTCTCTTGCCATCCCCACTGCCCCTACCGAGGCAGGGGCATCCCCATCCTCCCCTCTGCTTGTTTGCGCCCCAGGGAGACCTCCAGCTGGTTCCCCTGCTTCAAGCCTCTTCCAGCCTCACCTGCATGTTGCAGCTGAGTCATCTTCATAAAGTGCACCTCTGATTATGCTGTCCCCTGCATGGAAACCTCTGATGGCTCCCAGGGTGTGCAGGACAAAGGCCTCTCCAGGCTCCCCTGCCACAGACCCTGCCCCCATCAGGGTTCCAGCCACTCCTGCTCGCCAGTCCCTGGAGGCTGCCTTTGGCTCAGAGCCTTCCTCTGCTGGGAATGCTCCCGCCTGTTCCCAGTCCTGGGTGACTCCTGCTCACACTTTAGGGCTCAGTTCAGACTGGGGCCTGGGCATGTGTGTTGACTGAGTGCCTAGCCTGCTCTGTGCTGTCTGGGAGATGTCCCACCACCACCAGGGGGCAGGGAGGGAGCATGCAGGTCCCTTTAGGAAAGCGGCTGTGGCCGGAATATAGAGGCCCCAGGTGTGATTCTGGAATTCATTCATACTCTCTGGGGACTTTGTATCCTGTCACTGAACAGACTTTTGGAGCCCGCCTTGGCTGCCCCAACAGCAGAGCTCTCTGGGCTGTCCAAGCCAGGGTCCATGGAGCCATGATCAGTAGCATTCAGGCCCTGCTCCCCAAGTCAGTGCCCTGGGCAGAAGCCACGTCCTCCTGGAGAGCAGCCCCTCCCAACAGACTCCCCAGCCCACGGCCCAGGGTCCAGCCTCGCCACGGGGCCTCTCCCCAAGAAGTGAGGCCTACGTTTCCAAGCCACTTCCCCTCTCTGGGCCTCAGTTTCCTCCTTGATGAACTAAGGGGTTGCACCAGAGCATCTCTAGACTCCTTCCCACTCCAAAGGTGAGATGTCCACCTCAGGCACGGAGGGCACCAGGGAGGCAGCCTGCCGAGGACGGTGGTGTAGGCCGCGTGCCGCAGGGGTTGCGTGTTGTCCATCTTTGTTCAGCTGAGAACGAATCGCACAGCTGCTCTCTCCTGGACCCTGGGCCTGGCCTGGGGATCCCACAGTGCAGACAACAGTGCCAGTCCTCACGCGCCCTCGTCCTGGCGGTGGGCACTGCCATGCACAGTGCCGGCCGTCCTGCCTGAGCGCTGAGCCGTGTCGGGCCGGTGCTGAGCACCTGCCGCGCCGTCTCCCCGGGTCTGCACGACGTCCCCGTGAGGCGGGCACCACTGCTATCCCCATTTCCAGACTAGAAGACTGAGGCTTAGTGACACTAAGTAACTTGCCCGAGGACACAGCCCTGGGAAGTAGCACAGCCAAGACCGTCCCAGCTCCTCCTGCCATCTCTGGCGTTACAGCAAGGGGTGGGCTCTGTGAAGCGGCGCACAGGGTCTGTGGAGAACCCGGCAGGGCAGGCAGCCTGACCTGGGCTTCAGAGCCTGCTCCTGGGGCAGCTGCCCCGGGGGTCTCATGCCCTCAGTGCTAGCTGAGCCATAGCACATGCCCGGCCCTACCCAGCCACTGTCAGGAGAGGTTCTGGGCAGGTCCCAGTGCCCTGCGTGTCGAGCCCCAGCTGCATTCCAGACAGCAGGCTGGGAGGTGGCACACAGAGCAGGCATAGTCCCTGCCCTCAGGGAGGCCACAACCCTGCCCAGCCCAGGCCTGCCTCCCCTGGGGGCCATGCTAGGCACCCCCAAAGCTCCCCCAGCCCCAGGCTCTCTGCTCCTCCACCTCACACCAGGGCTTGCCCTGCTAAGTCCCAGAGTCTCCAAACATGAAGTGCCTCCGTGGTCTCACTTGAGAAATCTCGGGTGGAAGGAGATCCTCGCCCATATCTGAGAGCCCCACACCCAGGCCCACGCTCCTCAGCACCCAGCCAGCAGCTCTGCCTCCCAGGCCCTGGCTTGGCCACCAACACTCAGCAGCCCCAGCCCTTCAGCTGCCACGGCAACCTGAAAAGAGAGAGCGTGTTCTAATCAACACTGAGGGCTCACCAGAGAGCGGAGCCCCCGTCCCCTCTGCTGCCGCTTCTGGCCAAGGACCTGAGGTCGCTGTCTGTGGAGAGGTGAGGCAGACCCTGCCCCGTGACTCCTGGGATGTAGAGAGGAGGGAGCAGAGCTGCTCCTTGGTGGTGGGCCCAGACCCCTTCCTCCCTGACTGTCCCCCTACACACCTACCCGGGGGGTGCTGGCCAGGTTGGACGGAGCTGACCTGGGCCACCGGTCAGTTACCAGGTCCTATGAGAACTGGAGTAAGGATGGAGCACTTGGCTCCAAGCCCAGATCCAGAAGAGTCTGGATGTTTCTTTCCCCTGGGGCACAAGAGAGTTCAGCTTAGTTCATGTCCGCAAACATTTGTTAAGGCCCAGCCGCAGCATGAGGGAAGCGAAGGCGCAGAATAGAATGATGTCTTGCCTGCGAGGGGCAGTCTGGGGCAAAGCGAGCTCTGAGCAGGGGTGCAGTGAGCACGGAGGCCGTGCCGCAGGGGCGGGAAGGAAGCAGCAGGCGCAGTGAGGTGGGTCGGCAGCACGGGCTGGGTCAGCAGGAGACGCTTCAGACGATTGGACTGAACAGCGGCGAGCCCAGGACTGATTCAGTCCCTTTTGGGGAGCAGCTCTCATGCGCACCATGCCGGGGTCTCTACCGAGGGCAGGAGACAACTAAGACCTACTTGATGCTGCAAATGACCTACGCTCTGTTGGAGCCTGGAGGAGGGGAGGGGAGGAGGGAGTAGGTAAGCACCACAAAGATTCGGGGAGGAAACTGTCGAATCAAAGAGAATTCTACTCTGACTTGAAGGGGGAGGGGAGCATGGGCAACATACGTAACCTTAACATTCGTACCCCCATAATATGCTAAAATAAAAAACATTGGAAAAAAAAGAGAAGTCTAAAGCAACATTCTCCACTGGAGCCCGCAGCAGGAGCACCGTCTGGTTGGGGATGGAGAAGGCTTCCTGGAGAAGGCACATTTGAGATGTCCCCTTGCAGGAGGGAACATTTCTACCTGGAGGAATGGGGATGAGGGTGGGGAAAGGGCTGCAGGCAAAGGAGAAGCTGAGCGACCACTCGAGCGGGCCGCCTGGTGCATCCAGGCAGAGCGGGGCCACGGCGTGTGGTGTGGGCTTTGTCGGGGGAGGCTGGGAGGCAGGCCCAGGTGTGCAAGGTCGGAACGCCAGGAGGAAGGGTTCACGCTTCTTTGGGGCAGCGGTTCTCAAGCAAAGGAAGGCCTGCGTCACATCTGCTGTGGAGCAAGGACATGGGAGGTGGTGAGGAGGCTGCCGGGGTGGCCCAAGTGGGTAGACCAAGTGAGCCCCATGTGGGACATTATGGTAGGAAGTGCAAGGACAACTGCAAAAGGTACTGGGGGTGAGGAGCCACAGGGGCTACAGGAGGCTAACAAATGCAGAGGACAGGACGAGGACCCAGGGACAGAGGCAAGGTGGCCAGGCCGGGTGGCGTGTGGGTCAAGGCATTGTTAGGCCAGTAAGGAAGTCATAGAGAGCTGCTGTGGGCAAAGTGGGAGAGACAATGGCTTTGCAGAGGCAGACAGGGCCCATGGGCTGCTGGGAGTGCAGGTACAGGATCAAGGCTAGGAATCGTGCTTGCAGGGTCACTCACATAATCATCACTGCCATCACCAAGTGTCACTGTCATGACACAAGTGGTGTCATCACCACTTAGCGAGCACCTGCTCTGTGCCAGGTGCCACGTGAAATAATCCAGTCCTCACAGTAAGACAGAGTCAGCAACGCAAGCCTCACTTAACAGACAGGAAAACTGAGAGCCAGAGATGGTACACTTGTCCGAGGCCAACAAGCAGGGAAGGGGCAGATCAGGGTCTGGCATCTCCCTTGGACAATGCTTGTTTCTCAGTTGTCACAGTGGCGTGAAGGTAGGGTGGTGGACAAGGTCTCCAAGGGGAGACAGGCAAGGCTGAGAAGGTATTAGCCTGGGGACGTGTGCACAGTCTCACGAGGCTCTGCCTGTCACGGTTCCCTCTTACTTAGTTGTTAATTATCACCCGTCAGGGGCTGCTCCAATGACTTCCAACATAGAAGTCATGGGGAAAAATTGCAATGTGTGTGGAGACTAGAAGGCGACACATGTGTGGCTTGTGACTAGCATGTGTAGGGATTTTGTGGCCAGAACATAGGATTAAGGAGCTCTAGGGAGACAGGAAAAGCAAGGTAGATGGGTCGTGAGTGCTGGGGAGAGTTGCAAGGTGGTTGAGGGCTGCAGAAAGGAGGGAGGAGGGAGGCTGGGGTTGGGTGTGGGACTGAGTGAAGAGCGGGGCTTTGCTGGCCTTCCTGAGACCTCGGGTGAGCCAGCAGGAGGAGGGGCCTCCCAGGGTCATCTCAGCCAGTCTTCTGCCTCTAAGTGGGACGATGCATGCCAGGGGGATGAGCGCTTTACCATTTCGGAAGCGCTCAGACAATGGATTTCATATCCTCCCTCTGCTGCCAACAGCATCTCACAATCTGAAAGAATGTTCTTGGCCTGGGGGTTCCTTGGAAGTACGAACAGGCCAGGCAAGAAAGAGATGTGCAGCCCATCCCTCCTGGTAATGTCTTACACGCTTGAGGGAGGTGAAAGGTGTACACATTGAGAGAAAGGAGGCAGTGAAGCAATCGGTTCCTCACTCTCTGAGCTGCCCTGGGGAAGGACATTGTGCCTACGCCAAGGCCAAATCTCCATTTTAGACCTCAGTGAACATGCCAGAACCCAGCAAGGAGAATGAGCCAAGCTACCACCATGTCTTCCTTCCAGCATGACTTCTGTAGGAACAGAATGTGTCCAAGGAAGACATCTGCATTCCTTATGGGGATGTGAGGTCATACCTGGACCAGGTAGGCAGTGTCCACTTGCTATGGTAGGCAGAATTCTACGGTGGCCCAAACAATTCTTACCCCCAGTACACATGTCCTGTATGAGCCCCTTCCCTCGAGTATGAGTGGGACTAGTGAATATGATGGGTTATCACTCCCATGATTAGGTCGCCGATCAGCTGACTTTAAATTAATCAAAAGGAAGAGCGTCCTGGGTGGGTCTGGCCTAATCAGGTGAGCCCTTTAAAAGAAGGTGACACCCCAGAGAGGCCTCTCCTGTTGGCCGTGAGGGAGCACAGTATCATGTTGTGGGAGGACCACACGGCAGGGAATAGCAGGCAGCCTCTAGTAACTGAGGGCCTCAGTCCGACAATCACCAGGAACCGAATTCTGCCAAAGTGAGCTTGAAAGAGAACCCTGAGCATCAGTGCAGATTGCAGCCCCAGCTGACGCCTTGATCTTAGCCTGGTGAGAGCCCAGGCAAGGACCCAGGTGAGCTGTGCCCACACTGAGTCACAGAACTAGGAGAAAATAAACTGGAGTTTTACGCTGCTGAGAGTGTGGTAGTTTGTTAGGCAGCAATAGCTCATGAATACACATGGTATGGTTTTTAAGAGCACCTTGAAAGCCCTACATAGGAGAACTGTGACAGCTTTCTTCACCAGCGGAGCTTTCTTCTCCTGCTTAGGGCCTTGTACCTTGTAAAATGCAAATGCGTCTGGGAGAAGTCACGTGACTGGCCACCCACACCTTAATCTGCATGTTTCCTGCTACTTCTGCAGAGCAGGGTTAGATGGGAGACACAGCTGATGCCCTGGGTTGGGCGGGGGGGAACTGAATGGCACGGCCAGGAGAGCTAAAGACAAGCACTGAGAATGCTCCCCATTTTTCCTGGGATTGTCCTTGGGGATTGGAGCTGTGTCCACAAGGTCTCCTGGGCTAAGAGGGTGCTGCTGCTTGTTGGGTCACCCCTTGTACCCAGCAGGGAGGGAGGAGAGGACATTGCCAGGGTCGAGGGAGACAGTCATTCCAGCTGCAACTTCTGCTGGATCAAGTGGACCAGAAAGCAAGTCGAAGTGCTGAATTAAGGGGTGAAATGTGGCCTTTCTACCTGTCCCCTCCACACCACGATCCCTGGAGAACACGGAGTAAGGATGCCGTTGTTGCCTTTGTTGTTCATCTCAGCCATCTCTCTGGTTCTAGTTCAGGAAGGACACAAAGTGCAAGAGGAGCAGACTGTGGTGAACGGATATAACTTCAAGGCCAAGGACACTTTCTCACTCTCCAGACTTCTCTGAGAGCTCATCAGAGTCTACAATGCCACCAATGAAGCCCACCCCTTAATATAGGCCTTGTCCCTTATTTAAATGCAGAAACCTCCAGGGACATGGTTAAGTGTGACTGGTCACTCACACCTTCCTAGTCCTTTCTTGAGAGGTGTTGATGCTGAGAAAAAGTGAGAGCACAGGAACCTAAGAGGAGCAAGACAATGGACAGGAGAGAGCTGAGAAGATGTGAGCACCCAGCACACGTGCCGGTCCCCGGTTTTTTTTTTTTTCTATGTTTAACTGAACAAATATTTATTAAGCACCTACATCATGCCAGGCACCTCGCCAGGCCCCTCACTGGGTGCTGTTCTCACAGCACAATCATCTGCCTAAAAATTAAAACCAAGAAAAGGGACGTCATCGCAACCATTTGAAGGCTCCTGGGATCACATCTGCCCAGGTGATGTCCCATCCCCCATCAGCCCAGCCCACCAGGCCCTGCTCAGGTTGGGCAGCTCCCACTGTGAGAACAGAGGTGACTCCAATTGTGGGACTCTTAGTCATGGTGGCCTAGAAGGACACCCACTCTTGAGACATCTACCCACCATTTTACCAAAGTCACAGTTACTGAGCACCTACCCTGTGCCAGTCCCCAGGCTGGGTGCTGGGAACACAGAGACAGTCAACCCCCAGAGATGTCCCTAAGGAAAGAGAAACGCCCCAGTGCCATGACAGGAATGCTGAGAGGTGGAACGGGTGAGCAGGAGAGGCAGCACTTTTTTTAGCATTTCTGTTTAATTTTTGATTGTTCATTGTTTTTAAATGTGCACAGAAGTAGGAACAATAGTGTAATAAACTCCCCTCTAGCCATGGCCAAGCTCTAATCATGATTATAAATATTTTCATTAATATTAATATTGTCATCTAATCCTTCCACATTCTTTGACAGTATTGTAACACAAATTCAAGATATCGCGCATTTCACCCATAGACCCTTCCATGCGCTTCTCTGACATGAGCACTTCTTAGCACCACAGCGGTGATAACTGACTCCCAGCAGCCGCCCCCACGCCTTTGGGACATTACCACCAGAATGGAGCCCTCCACCCTACACCTCTAGGGGTCTTGCCAAGCACCTGCTATCTTGAGCTGTGACACACCAGGAGTTTTCAGGCTCGAGCCCGCCAGCGGCCACCACCTGCACATTCCTGGCCGGCCGAGAGTGGCCCGGTGCCCCACGCCACACCGCCCCTTCCTCAGCTAAGCCTTCCCCTCTCTGTCCTTGTTGCAGGTTGAAATGCTAGAACACAAGTATGGGGGTCACCTCGTGTCCCGGCGCGCCGCTTGCACCATCCAAACCGCTTTCCGCCAGTACCAGCTCAGCAAGAACTTCGAGAAGATCCGCAACTCGCTTCTGGAGAGCCGCCTGCCACGGCGGATCTCCCTGCGAAAGGCGCGGGCGCCCGCGGCCGAGGGCCCGGCGGCCGAGCAGGCGCTGCTGGAGGGCTACGGCCTGGCGGGGCTGCCGCTGGTGCGCTCGCCCACCCTGCCGCCCGGCCTCGCGGGCGCGCTCACCGAGCTGGAGGACTCCTTCTCCGAGCAGGTGCAGTCGCTGGCCAAGTCCATCGACGACGCCCTCAGCACCTGGAGCCTCAAGACCGTGTGCTCCCTGCAGGAGAGCGGCGCCTACCAGCTGCGCCAGGCCCTGCAGGCGGCCGCGGGGCCGCCCGACCTGGAGGCCGCGATGGGAGAGCCGGAGCGCACAGGCCCAGGGCCCGCGGAAGAGGCGGCTGAGGCCGCTGGCCTGCCCCAGGGCCACGGCGGCACCCTCATGATGGCCTTCCGGGACGTCACGGTGCAGATCGCCAGCCAGAACATCTCCGTCTCCTCCGCTGCCGCTCTGTCGGTGGCCAACTGCCTGAGCTCGCAGGCGGCCCTGGCGCCCGCAGAGCCCGCGGCGGGCCTGGCAGAGTGGGGCGAGGCTCCCGGGCAGGAGGCGCCGCAGGCCCCCGCCGCAGGCCCGGAGGACACACCGGCCGAGGACTCCTGGGCAGAAACAGCGGCAGAGGCCAGCCAGGCCCCGAGCACCAACCTGCTGGGCGCCGCAGAGGCAGCGGCAGAGGCCGTGGCCGCCCAGGCGGAGGAGGAGGAGGAGGAGGAGGGCGCAGGGAAAGGGGCCGAGGCCCAGGCGGGCAACAACTCAGAGCAGCTGGGCAGCAGCACGCCCACCAAATCGGGCAAGTCGGGCTCGGAAGTGTCGGCCTCCACATCCAAGGAGGCCCTGCAGGCCATGATCCTGAGCCTGCCCCGCTACCACTGCGAGAACCCCTCCAGCTGCAGGTCGCCCACGCTCTCCACCGACACCATGCGCAAGCGGCTCTACCGCATCGGCCTCAACCTCTTCAACATGTGAGTGAGCGGTGGCGGGACACAGGGCCTCCTCCCCGCTAGCAGGCTGCCAGGTGACTTGTCACAGGACCCCGGGCTCTCCCAGGCAGCGCGTGTGCCCTGCGTGACCCCTGAGATAGTGCCTAGGAAGTATATGTTTATATTTAATGATTCTGAGTTTATCTTAAGGAGGATTAAGGAAAAAAATAACACATCAAACACTTGTTTTCACAACTGTTACTGTTTAAGATGAAGCTAGGGTTCGAAAAGAGAATTTAAAAGACAAGACAGTGCTAAGTAAGTAATAGTACAGGCAGTGCAAAGAATGAGCAGAAATCATCAGGGTAGAGTATGAAGTTAGGGAAACTGCAGTATCTCATGGGGTTGGTGAAATGAGGGCCAGGGAGGCATAAGGAATACAGGGAGAAGGTAGGAGAGGGCAGGGGTTCGAGAAGGAGAGGGAGGTGGGAAAAGAGTGAAGCAGGCAGAGGTGGGATAGAAAAAGAACATGAGACTGAAGGGAGAGAAACAAACAATTGCCGCAGCTCTAAGACCCCAGCCAGACCAGCCCCGCAACCAGAGTGTGCGCGGCGGCAGGCAGAGGAAGCGCAGTGCCGGCGAGGGAGAGGCCCAGTCGGGCAGGCGCGCCCGCACCCTGCACTCCCTGTGCCGGCCCTTCTAGCCCTGGTCGAGAGTACAGCCTTGCTGCCTGCACCTGTGCTCATCTGTCTGTTCAGCTGCTCTTCACTGGGCGCCAGGCACCACAGCCACAAAAATGAGTGGGACACATTCCTGGGCTCAAGAAGTTCGTATTCCAGGGGGAGGAGCTACTATAGGGAAGGACCAGTTAGCTTTTACCCTCCAGCATATTGCAGGCTGACACTTTTGTAAAATACAATAGAAATGAGTTGCTAGAAAAACAATCACATGCCTGGTCGGCCTGGAAATGTCAAAGCGCTATAAAAGGTTCTAAATGCTACCCTGTTTCTGTACTTCTCTTCGCCGGGCCAATAAGAAACAGCTCAGGGAGCAGCATGGATTTGCAGAGCACATGGGGTGCAGTGGCCTTAAGACAGGGCCCCACATCTGCAGGAGGAGACTCAGGCCTGAGAAAGGGAGCCTGGAGGGTGGGAGGGAGGAGGCGTGTGGTGGAAGATCCCACCTCTGTTTTCCTTTTCCCTCTCTCCAGGGTGGGCGATTTTGGGGTGGGCACCTGGGTGCTGACAACAGGAG
>VSMD01056105.1:0-43730 GCA_008750895.1 Mirza zaza
CTGCAGTAGGAACCAACCCTGCTGGCACCTTGGATTTCTGGCCTCCTAAACTGCAAGGGAAGAAATTCCTGTTGTTTTAAGCCACCTGCTTAGTGGCACTTCTTTCCTAGGGAACGGATCCACAGGCCTCCCGCCTTCCTTATCGCTCCGTGATACCTCCTGCTCCCCTCGCACCCCCAGTGGAAAGATTTTAGCTTTGTCGAGTATTGTTCTGGCGACCAAAGAGGAAAGTATCCTTCAGAAAAAGAAACACAGAAGAAGTCCCAGAGCATCGTGCCAGGCAGGGCTGGGAGGTCGGGAGCATCAGCCTCCCTCCTGTCCCTGCTCATTTTGGCTCGCACACACCCCCACCCGACAAAGCCCCTGTAATATTTCGCTTCTAGCAAAGAATATGCTTCAGAAAAAACTACCTTGTAAGTCAGTCATCATCTGAACAAAGACTGGGTTTAGGATTAGGGTCCCACCCTGGAGACTTTATTGCTTTGCTGTCGGTCGGTCCCTCACGTGTAAAATGGATCGACCTGCGTCCGAGATGGCGTGTGCGGGGCAGGGCGTGTACGGGGGACCCAGGTGGGGCAGGCAGGCCTGGGGTTGGACCCCAGCTCTTGCCTCCGATGTTTGACATGGAGCCAGTTGTATAAGTCATGTTCTTCTCGCTGAAAAAGTTAAAGGAACAAACATTTTTCTGAGACCTTACGATATACCTGGCACTCTGCTGGGCACCAGAATTTATTATTTTGCGTAATCTTTATAAAGGCTTCAAAGCTGGTGTTTTTAGGCCGATGCTTGTGAAGTGTCCTGATAGTAATTAGATTAGATTTTCCCCCTGCATAAGTCCTACCTCCCAGGGTACTATAAGGATTACACAAGATCATGTGTACAAAACGCCTGGTATAATTCACAGCATTCAGCACGTGCTCAATAATTGCCAGCTTCTTTCTGTTCTTCACATGGACAAACTTAAGAATCAAGTAATACAGTGTGAGGGGCAGTGCTGGGAGAGTGGAATCAGGCCCTCCAAAGCATTGTCACTGATTTTATAATTTCAAGACAACTCGAAGAAGAAAGAGGTGGGGAAAAGTCTGGTAGGGAAAGTCCCTGGTGGAATCTGGTAATTTGATGTGACAGCGGTATTTGCTTTGATGGAATCAGGCAGGGCCTTCCAATTGCTGCCTTCTTTTTGAGGCAGTTGGATCTCATGAATAACCTGGCTCTAGCAGTGCCGTGGGGAGTGGCGTTTCCTAGAGCACCTCTGGGGAACAGGATGACCCCAGCAGGAAAGAAAGAGGAGCAGACCATTTGTCCATGGTGTGTACGTGGTTGCGGGAACTTTCTATTTGCCTGGGGATCCGCACTGGAGGAGGCAGAGATGGTTCCATGGCTTGGAGTGGAGAAGCCTGCAAAGCACCAGGGTGGCCCAGTTGGGGAACAAGGACACTAAGATACCCGGAGCTGGGAGGCCACAAAGCTGATGGCCGAAAGGACAGCACTCAGCTTTGGACCTTCTCAGATGGCTGCACAGTAACGGCTGAGTTAATGAAATGAAATGTTTTAAGCAAAGACGTTCTGTTAATACAACTGATGTATGGCCAAGCGCTTGTCTGATTGAAGTCCATGAACTTCACAACTCAAGTTACCTATGCCCGTTTGTCCCCATTCTAGAAGGCGTTTCGGGGGTAAATGTAAGAGCAGGTGGCCTTCCATGAAAGTAGCACACCTTGTAGGAAAGCCAGGCCGCGTCTGGGGAGAGTTAAGAGGCTCTCGGGCCACAGGGGTGACGCGTGCTCAGTGAGGCGCGTCTGCTGGCTTTTCCCTCCTTGCCCTCGTGGTGTTGTGGGGAAGAGAAGATGCGAAGGTCATTGCTCACGTTTGAGCCACTGCAGTTAGGGGGAATTCGCTGGTGGTTTTCTGAGTTCCAGCCCAGCAGCACGAAGCAGTCAGGGGTAAGGAATGTCAAGCTGATTTCGGTTTCCAGTCTGAGTCGTAATTACGGTCCGCAAATAAAGCAGCTCTCAGAACTTTACGTTTTTCAGCATCTTATTGTCATGAGTCATCTTGAAGGGTTTCGGATATTCAGGCCTGTCCCTCCGACGGAGAGGACAGCCACCCCTTTCCAACTACAGAATTAAAATGCAGTCCGATGCAGGGGGCTTGGGGGTGCGGAGGGATCTGTAAAGTCAGTTTCAGTGACAGCTGGATCATACCAGCTCTCACGGCTGTCACTGAGCTCCTGTTTGTGTCAGTGTTTGGAGCCCACGCTCTTACTCAGTGTGCGTGTTAGCCCCTGTCTTAGGAAGGTGCTAGGCTGTGTATAATTTTATAGGTAAGGCCTGCCCTCTTGGGTGGGACCAGCTGGCTCACACCCCCAGATGCAGACTCCCTGAAGAAGACAGCCACAGCAATGACTCTTTAATGAGCAGAAACTTGGGACTCCTGCACAGCCCAGCACCGCTAGACGCTCTTTACTTCCGAAAACCTGTGTAATCTCCACGAGAACCCTGCTGTGTACGACGTAGGTACTTGGATCACCCCATGTCTTACAGATGAGGAAACCAGGACACAGAGGGGTCAAGAACTTGCCCAGAGTCACACACAGCCCGTGCCTGGCAGACCCCTGCAGCTCCTGGTGCCACCCGCCCCGCTGACACAGGCCCTGGAGCCCCACCCCCACACAGGTGACCTCCGTCACCGTGGAGGGTTCAGCCCTCAGCAGCCCCGAGTTCGAACAGTCCCACTTCTGTCGTTTCTGGGTTCTCCCGTGTCAGACTTGTCTCATCCTCATCCTCACTTCTTCCTGTCCCACCAGTGCCCCTCTGGGCGACAGTGTGTTTCAGCGCCAATCCCAGCTGGTGGCACAGCTAAGACTTCATTTGCAGCAAGCGGATGCCAAATCGCCACATTACAAGCATGTTTGTGATCTTACCCGCTGATTCTTATCACGAGGAGATTCAATGGAAGCGAGTCTTGTCCCCTTGTGTTGCATCTGGGTGGCCGCAAACGTGATGGAGCCAGAGATAAAGTTAGAGATGACATTGGCGCGTGTGTGACCGCCCAGTTCATTGCAAAGAACTAACTCCAGCTGGCAAGCAAATAGATGTGTTCTTTCCACCCTGTCTTTGTTACGTGTTCTTGGTAGGTTAGTAAAGCTAGGAAGGGAAAACCTGGAAGGCTGATTCTGAAAGCGCCACCCGTGTTACAGTTTTTGCAGCAGAAACTCCGCGGGCAAGTGTGGGGCGTCCTCTCTGAGCACACGGCTCAGCGACAGTGCGGGGAGGCTTCTGGCAGCTTCCAGCTTCCGCTCCTTGTTCCCGCTGCTGCCTCTGGGAAAGCAGGTTGTTCTTTTTCACCAATGCTGATCCCAGGGGAAATTGCTGCTCCCAGAGATGGGAGAGCAAGAGAGATTTGAAAATTGAAACCCCATTTTGAATGGTCTCCTTCATAGGTTTGAATTGGAGGCATAAGTGTATTTGAAAATGGAAATTGATCCTTAAGACAAAAATCCCCTTCCTTATAGTCTAAGGTCCTTTTTAGCTACTAAGGTGATTGGTTTCTTTCTGTCCATTTGTTTTCCAAAGAAGGTAAAGATGGAATTTGAGTTTTCAATTGCTCCCCTCTGTTTTTTGCAGTAAGTGGCTGTCTTAGCTTGGGCCGTTATAACCAAAGACCACAGACCGGACGGCTTAAGCAACAGAGACGTCTCAGAATTCTGGAGGCTGGAAGTCCACGATCAAGGTGTTGGCTGATTCGGTTCCTAGTGAGGCTCTTCCAGACTCAGAGGTGGCTGCCTTCTCACTGTGCCTGCACGTGGCAGAGAGAGAGAGAGAAAACTCTGATGTCTTTTCTTCTAAGGATACTAATCCTGTTGGACCAGGGCTCCACCCTTATGATCTGATTTAAACTTAATTACCACTCCCTACTCCAAATACAGCCACACAAGGGGTTAGGACTTTAACATGTAAATTGGGATGAGGATGCAATTCAGTCCCTGGCGCCGTCTCACTTAATCAGGGAGGTGTGACACAGGGCAAGAGACTGGCAGGTGTCCTGATGTGAGGGCCAGGCCACCGCCCCAGCCTCTCCTTATGGAAGGCTGATGTGGCTTTGCAGGCTGCTGTCTGCTTCCCATGTCGGCGCTGGGTGGGTGGGCTGGCAGCCGGGCTACTGCCACTCCCCACCAAGCAGCCCACCTTTCCCTTAATTACTTTTGCTGTCGCTCTGTCCTCTCTAGAGCTTCCTGCTCCTACCTCCAGTTCTGGGCAGCAGGTTGTGGGGCTGCCATCGCTTGCCTGTGCACTTGGTGGCTTTTGTATCTGGAAAGTGTGTGTGAGTGTGTTTCATTTATGCATCTGTGTGAAATATAAAACATATATGTTCTCAGAGGTATATGTTGCTTCCATTGGAGCTTCGTTTTTAAACAATGAATACAATACTTAGAAGAGAAAAATATAATCCAATACGGAAAATCAGAATCAGTTCACAGCCTCCATTTATTGCTCTACTTTTCCTCCATAAATGTACATCTAACCCACAATAGAGGATGTTTGAAAACAAATCTCAACTCAAGTATAATTTGTCAGGATCAAGTTGTTTTTGTTTTCCTTAGATAACTTGTTATCATTTACTATTCTAGTATATTTTTTTATAAATTCAAGCCTAGTCTTTGTCTTTGAAATCTGGATACCTGTAGTCAACAGGGGGTGCGAGAGGGAGGACAATCTTTTCTTGAAAATAAGCTGGAATGAAAAGTTAAAAGTGTGTTTCTGAATTACTTAGGACTTCTTAGGTTATAAATGAAAAAGTACCATGAGTGACTTAAACAGAAGATTCTCACACCATGGGGGAGTCTCAGACACCCGGGTGGGACACAATCAAGGACCTCAAGGTTGTCCGAGCCAGGTCTGGGCATCAGACGCACCGTCTCCTGCATGGCCTAGCCTTCCTGTGCCCGCCTCGTCCCTCTGTCCGCAGTCCTGCCTCCTTGGCATCTCTGGGCCTCAGGGAGGGTGGAAGATAAGATGCCCGTTCTCAGCTGTGAGCCTAGAATCAGGAGCCCAGCCACAAGGACAGATGCAAACTCATTTTCACGGTAGCAGTTCCAGACTCTGAAAAGGTGCTCTGGTCACCCAGGTGGCTCGGGACCCCCTCTGCCCCGCCCCACCTTCCGTACAATCTAGCATTTAAATTGTAAATGAAATTGTCTTAAAGCAGTCCTTTGTTCAGAACTTCTCCAGTGATGATCTTCAAAGAAATCTGGATACTGTTCTTCTTGTCTCTTTTCCTAAAAAGCCACCAAGAGGACAGGCCCTCTGTAGATTGATGGGAGCTGTAGAACAAAATCTGGTTTAGACAAGCACATTTAGACCAGTGCTGTTGTTGGAGTGCTCAGCTTGAGCGATCCATCTCCTCTGAGTCATGGAGAAGACCTGGGACTCTAAGTGCAAAGCTGGAGCTCACAGTCACTCCCCGAAAGGCACCTCCAATTTGGGAAGGGCAGGTGCCTCTCAGTGTCTGTGACTCAAGAACTGGGAGTCTCTGGGTTCTATAAGAGGAATGTGATCGTGACTCCTCTCCAGCTCCTTGACATTGTTGAAAGCCGTGCTGTGTGAGTCTGCCCACAGCTGTTGGTCTTATTCAGCCATTGGATTCAGGCAAACCCTCCAGGCCTGCTGTCTCGGAGAGCTGAACTGTGACCACTGACCTCGTGGGGTTGAGGACTAGCACTCCCTTCTCTCTCCGGGCTTGCTCTCCCTGTGGCTTGCAACCCAGGGTCCCGTCTGCTTCTCTGGAGTCATCATTATCAGCCGTTGGCCAATGAGTTAACTTGTTGAAGGTCTCAAGTCCAGACGACTAAAGCACACTTGAGTTACATGTCAAAGCATGAAGTTAAACTTACACTTAGGAAAATCACTGGGTCTGAAAATGTTCTAAAAATTGAAAGTGACTTCAGGGAAAGGCCAAAAATCGCCGTCTGATTCATCCAAGGATGATGTCATGCTCTTCAGGTGACAGATGGACTGTTAGATGTATGGCTAAAGTAGCAATACCAGAAAAAGTTCCAGGGATGCCATTGCAGAAAAGAGACATGATCATGTAGATGGAAGACTCTGTGCAAATTAACCAAGTGTACTAACCAGTTGTTTCTTCTGAGAAATCAGTTCAAGAAAGCCTCCTTGCCTCACATAACCTTCATATTTTAACTACCCAGTTATTCAAAGAACACCGTAACTTGTTTGACCATTGCCATTTGAAAATTTTATGGCAAAGAAGAACGTTCGACATAATAGTTATCTGAGAGAACAAGATTTCACCACCTGCCCAGCCCAGGGTTTGGAGTTGGACAAACTTGAGTTAAAATCTTAGATTTGCCACTTAACAGTTGGGGCAACTTATCTACCTTCCCTGCCCCTCAGTTTCTTCCTCCAGTATTTCCTAGTGGGCTTAAATTCAACAGTGTTTGACAGTGCCTGGAATAGGGCTTAGCAGAGAGTCGGCAACTCCTGAAAGGAGTTGAGAAATACTGGCAACATGAGGGTTTGCAGCTACTCCCAGGTCGAACACCAGCCTAACTCTGACCCCGAGTCCACATGTTCGTGTGAACACTCGGATTTGGACTGCTGCCCGCTCTACTTTGCAACGGCAATAGGGCTGCACTGTCTTCCCCCTCAGTTGTCAGTGCTCCTTGGCCAAATATAGTTCTCTCTGAATGCCATGTGACCAAGACCAGGATTACGAACAGAAAGGAGACTCTCAGGGGGCGTGGAAGAAAGCCAGAGAAGACGCTGCTGCCTGGGAATTTTCCAAGAATCACAACTCAACTGAGAACCTTCTGGTACTGTGGATTTCATAAATTTTAAATTTCATTGGTTAGAGTAGCCCTCTTGCACGAAGGTAGCCAAAACCCAACCACCTGAAAATGTGCGTGCTCACACACGCCCTGTGTATACTGCTCAGCAACACACAGGTTATTTGCCTAGAAATTTGTTTCTCCAAAACTTTTGGCAGATGTCTGTCATGGGAAAGAGAGAAAAATATCTGCATTCTCAATAGGAAGAGGTTATGGTTGTAAGACCATGTTTTAAAAAACTAGTAATATAGATACAGGGTCGCTGGCACTACAGAATTGTAGGATGTAATAACAGTGGCTACCAACATTAAACATTGCTTAAAACTGCATTGTATTGTAGAAATGGGTATGTTTATCTCATTCGTAATAATCTGTGGTGAAAGCATTTGTTGCTTATAACCAATAAGTTGAACAATATATTCTTTTAACGCTTTCAGAAAGAGTTGATTTTTTTTTTTTTTTGGTTGGGTTAGGAGCAATTGCTGCACACATATTTTATAATAAAAAATTTTAAATTTGTTGCTACAATTTTTGCTAGTATGTATTAAGTGGGTATGCTCAGTGGAATCAGAAAGGCTACTAGAGTTTAGTTAAATTAAGGTTCAAATGGTCTCCATACTGAGAAATTCAGAAGGCTGTATTTTTCCTGATGAGTTTCCTCCCAGCTTTAGAGATGTGTTTATTTAAGATAGAAGTCTTCCTTTTTCCCATTTGAGACTTCCATTGTTAGCATAATGTCAATAATAAACATATCAAACTTATGCTTGTTAATATTTCTAGCCTTTTCCTAGCATGTGAGAATGTTATGTGCTTATTTTGATATATACATATGTGTATATATCTGTTCTTTCTAGTTTGTTCCATTTTAAAGGAAAAATTCTTGAAGACCACCTTTTAAGGTTTCTCTAATTGGCACATCTCTGGTTATTAACTTTTCACTTTTAAAGGAGACTGGAAAAACAGATTTTAGAACAAAAAATAAATGTCTAATTTATTTTACTGTGATATATATTTAAAAATCTTAGATTCTTCCATTGTATTTGCAGTTAACTTTAGTCTTTAGAGAAAAAGTCTCTTCCTTTTTAGAATTCAAAGCCCCATGATTTTGTCTTCCTGTTGAATGTCAACAATTTTTTAAGGCTATATAAATAGGAAGTAAACTTCAGAACAATTAAACATTTAAGAACCAGAATAGAATTTAGTCATCTTTATATTTATAACTAATATACATTTTGAGTTTCATCACAACTGAACTATTGCTACAGAGTTGCACATAAATCAGAGTTTTATTCATCGGTTAATATATTAAATGCACTAGGAAAATTTCTTTTACGGTTTAAGAGTTAAGACAGCCCTCTATTTCATTTGCACATTGAATTTTTGTACGGTGCTGGTTTTGAAAATGGTTTCTCAATTCCAGGTGGCTCTTCATTTTCTTTGTGTTTTCATTTGTGGCTTGGAAAGAAAAAAAAAAAAGTTCAAGTTACTCTCGTACTTTGTCACCCAGTCTTTCATGAAGGAAATCCCATTTTCATGAGGAAATCTTGGCACGTCCACACCAGCTTGTGTATTTTGGCAGTACGGACAAGCAAAGCACAGTTTTCGCTGCACCCACTGCTTCTTGTGTAAGATCTCTTTCTTAGTGGGTAACCCTGGTATTCGTAGTTTTCACATTTAATTTATAACTGTCTGCAAGTTGTTACTAGGCTGAAATTGATGATCTCTCGGTTGAGTCTGAAGAGCTTGATGGAATAATCATTTGACATTTTCTGGAAAGAGTATACTTTCTGAATTGATGCCCTTAGAGAGCTCTTTTTCTAATGCTTTCAGAAGAAAAAAATTGTTTACCATTATCAGAAAAAAAGATGAAGCACTCTCTGGTCTATTTTCTGTGATCAAAATGTGTTGACCATACCTAGTACATGTCTCTGAGCATCCTTGGCAAGCTCTGCCTTCACAATCATTCTCTTTTCAAATTCCTGTCCTTTTCCTTTTGAGTTTAGGCAGTAAAGACCCATGGAAGCTCCAGGTCCTGATGAGCTACACCCCCATTTCTGGGGTCTTTGGAGTGCTGTGTTTCTGACTTTATCCACCCAGTGAAGAGTTACTGACCTGTTGGCCCCTGTGACCCGTGGCTACCTTCTTAACTATTATTTATGGTGGGCTTCCGGAGGTTGTGTTTATTGGCTATGCCCCAACATTCTTTTTTGAAGAATTAATAAAATAATTGAAATTTCTTAGCTAAATTGGATAGAGAATGTGAAGTAGATACTGTTGAAGCAGTTTGTTGTGAACCATTCTGGAAATAATGAAGATTTCCCCAGACTGATTGGTAAATAATTTATAAGGAAGACTTGTGGAAATAAACCATGAATAATGTGGTTTATGCATTTGAGGTTTGAGATAGAAGAAATTATTTCATTTCTATATTTCAACAGTCCATTTTCCGTGAGTAGTGAAAACAGTACTTCTAGGAATATATATTTAATTTTGTTTTTACATCATTGCATCCATCTTTACATTCATCTTATTACTGAGTTGATTAATAAAACTGCTTTCTACTTTTTTTGTGTGTTTGTCACTGACTCCCTGTCTTTTGTGTGTATACTCTTCCAGGTACTTAATTATATACGACATCCCTAAAAATGAAGTCTCCTACCCGACTCACCAGCTTGCTGATTAAATTTAGGTTAGGCTGATCAGTTTAGGCGTAAACAATCTCATTGGCACTATTCCAGTTTCTTCTTCAGTGAACCAGGGGTGACTTCTGGGTGGAGAGTTAGAAGCTGAAATCTGGGGTAAATGCTAGTCTTCCCTGTCCTGCTAAACCATCTTGTATCTGAACCCAGAATCGGGTTCCTTAACTCAAGATGGAACAGGTGTGTCATACAGCACTGATAAATCAGAGAGGCACACAGCTGACCATGTGCTCAGAAGGTTTCTCAAGAATATTTGCCTTAATATTTGTCACTTTTCCAGTTTGGTCTTCCTAGAGCTATCATGCAAAGATTGGGTACAACTCAGCATGTTGGTGAGAGTTATGTCTCCTGTGTTGAAAATAAAACAAAACAAAAAACCTGACACCACCGGGGCCTGAAAGCTGCACTGTGTTCCCAGGGCCCTGAGACAGCCACAGGGCATTTCAGCAGGGAAAACAAAGCTTGTTTTATCAGGGCTCTTCACGGGTTTTCTGCCATGCTTGGAAGCACGGCTGAGGGAAAGCGAAGTTGTTAATGATATAATAAATGCTTTTGGAATTTTTCTATTGGGTGGTCCCTCTAAAGACCACTGCTCTGAAAAATGAATGAAAATCAAACATAAAGACACAAATGGCTCACTCTACTTGGCGACGAATAAACATATGCAGAGGGACATTCAAGTGCAGGTGTGTTGCCTGTCTATAGTGTTGTTTCTGCTTTGTGTTTTTGTCCCAAGCAATTAATACATCAGCCTGGCCTATAGTACCTTTAAGGAAACATTCTTTTTCAACAGGCTCAGACTTAGAGGTTTAGTCTTTACTGCTTTTTTTCCTTTTCATATTTCTAAATTGTGGTAAAAAAGAAAACCCCATATAACGTAAAATTTACCACCTTCACCATTTTTAAGCATACAGTTCAGCAGTGTTTGGTATATTCACATTGCTAAGGAACAGAGCTCCAGAACTGTTTCATCCTGCAAATCTGAAACCGTATTCCCAATGAACAACTTCCCATTTTCCCCTTCCCCAGCCCCTGGTCACCACCATTCTACTTTCTGTTTCTGTGAATTTGTTCCCTGCCTTCTTTTATAAACATATTCTTTCCTGAGTCTTCGCTCCTGATTCAGTGTAATTTGGACTAATCATGCCTTTAAGGAAGAAAGAATAATATGTAATCTTCACAGTGTTTTTTATAAAATGGAGTACTCAGTATATACCCACTAGAATATGCACCTCTAATTAACTTTTCTGTTGGCATCACTATTTAAAATATGGTAAAGTCACCTTGTGGGATTAGCAGAGAATTTAGAAGGTAACAGTAGATCTAAGCTTTTAAAACTAGATCATTTTGCTGCCTGTGTCAGTCAGAATTTAGTCTCAACTATCCAATTTCTAGGCAAATCTGTGTGACTGAGTTCTTCTTTTAGGGCATGTCTAATTTTTTGATAGATGACAGATTCTTTGTTTCAAAAACGTGCTTATTGTCTTTTGGTGTTTTGATTTGATTGATTTTGACCACTAATGTTATTGTTTATAAATTTGAACAAGATGCATTTAATGATTACATACTATTGATAGAATATTATCACTCTGAATAACCCTAACTTTCTATGGAAGGGGACACATTCATTTCCATTTGTGTACATTCCTTAAATCATAGATGACTTAGAAATGATTTGTTTTCAAAGATAGGTCTTACTGCTTGGCTTTGTTTTTTCAGAATCTTCCCTGTTTTCAAATGGTTTTTACATTAGTGCTGATATTAGGTCACAGGAGGCTGCCCATGTTACTGAATTTAGTTTATAATTGGACAGGATTTTATTTAAAATGTGTAATCTATACCCATATATCTTATTATAGACCTTACATTTGCCTTCAGTTTTCAAACCACTAAATTTTTGTAGTGATGATACCTACATAAAAGGGAATTATCAGTAAAATGGTGATTGTTGGGATATTCTACTTTAAAATAAGGCTTTATGCCAAGGGACTTAAACTGAGCCAAGAACTGAAAACCAGTATGAATTAACAACGGAATGTGCTAAATTTCCCAGGCATCTTTCTCCTTATCGAATTTTGAAACAACCACACAAGAGCAACAAAGGTAACTAGTGAACACATCCAAAAGGGCACTAAAGTTCCAGTATGGTAGCCCTCCTGTCCACAGGGGATTTTCCAAGACCCCCAGGGTGGAGGGCGGAGATAGCATGCATTTCTTTTTCCTTCTTCACAATTTCCCAAATAGAAGATTAGCTCTTACCATAGATCTTTCTTTCCTTATTAAGTCTAGAACTTTTACCTTTTTCTCCAGGGAAGCAGTTTAAGGCTTCTCTTTGGCATATCCAAATGGGCAGCATCACTACTCTCGCCCTTTGGGGCCATTGTGAGGTCAAGTAAGGGTGACTGGAACACAGCACTGCGGTGTTATGACAGTTGATCTGGTCACCAAAACAGCCACTAAGTGGCGAGCTGCTAAGTGACAAGCGGGCAGGTAGCATAGGCAGTGTGGATCTGCTGGACAGAGGGAGGATTTATGTCCTGGGTAGGATGGAGAGGGGTGGCTCAGATTTCATCACATTACTCAGAATAGTTTGCAATTAAAAATTTATGAATTCATTTTTGGAATTTTCCGTGTAATAGTTTCAGATTGAGGTTGACCAAGGGTAACTGAAACCATGGAATGTGAGTTGGAGGATAATGAGGGTCTGATGATTTCCGAAAGCACTAAATCAGAGACAGTCAACACATCTATGTGTTTGTATATTTAGTTTATTCTTAAAAGCCATCTGAGGGATACGGCAGAGAGGTGACGTGGCCACTTACTGTTTGTGATATAATGCTTTCACTGTGCAAGGTGAATCTTCCTGTAAATACTTCTTTCCATATGTGACTATCACATGACTAGTTTTGTTGTGCGTTGTGCAATTTAACATGTTTCCTGATCAAGAGAATGTCATACTTGGTTTTCTCGCTTTCCTTAAAACATTTTTCCTATGGCTGGCCCTTTGTTAGTGGCCCATGTTTATGGCTTTTGGAAGACAGCAACCCTTTGAGCAGCAATTTCTTGAAATAAAAATATATTTTCTAATTGGCTTTGGAATCTTGACTCCAGTTCATAGTTATTTTTATTAAAGACTGTGCTCTGTAATCCTAGCACTCTGGGAGGCCGAGGCAGGCGGATCGTTGGAGCTCAGCAGTTCAAGACCAGCTAGTAGACTTACAAGAAATGGCAGTGAAGCTGTTGCAGATGTTATTTTTCTCTTTCCTCTGTGAGGCTGGCTTAGCTGAGCCCTTAGAGCCTGGTTTTTGACAGGAACAGAGACAGCTGAGTGGGGAGATTGCACCCCTACTGTCCGCTTGGGGCTCTTCAAAGCTGAGAAATAACTCTCAGAGGTAACGAGTCAGGCCATAGGTGTTCAGTTAAACAAAACAAAGCGCAGTTGTGCTGTGAGGTTATTTTTCTTACTTTCTGTTTAGTAGTTTATTTTCCTCTGTTAGGTAAGGTTATCAGTAAGGCCACTTTTCAGATATCAGGTGCTGCTTTTTAAGGAAACGTAGGCTCAGTGGGCCGAATGCGTGTAAGTGGCTTCATCAGACCACTGAGCCCAAGGGTAAAAGTGCCAAACCAAACAGGCATAAGGAGAAAGGCAGGCTTTTTTCTCTTGCTGGAAATGGTGTCATGCTTTCCGTGAGCAGTCAGGGAAGCATTCGGCTTCATAGTTATACTTGCCTTGTTCATTCTTTGTATGCTATTTTGTTCTCTGCCTAAAAGATAAAGTTTCAAGATGTCAAGCATGATTTTTTTTTATTTCAATACATTTTAGAATTTTTTTATTCATCTAATTCTAAAAGGCATCAAAAGGTAATGAATTGTGCAAGGGGAGATGCAGACAAACCCAACGCTGTGAATAGCCGAATTCTCCCAGAAACGTTTTTCTGCCATGCTCACTTTATAACACGTCCGCAAGAAAGCGGTAGAAATCCCCACACCTACACACAGCCCTGTCTTTGCAAAGCCTCGGAATGAAGGAAGGAGGCAGTTCTGTGCTAGTGACGCTGTGGTTACCACATCACTAAATTACAGTGAGTGAGCTGAAAGGGCCTATTCTCTCCATGGGCTGGAGTCAGGGACTCTGAAATCTAATCCGAAGTGTGTTTAATGAGTGTTCTGAACGCTGGGGCTTAGTGCCGAAGGGAACAAGGAGACAGTCTGTCCTCAGGGCAGTGTGGCCGCCCCTAAAGCCACAGCAAGGAAGAAGAATCGGGGCGTTTGTGGGCAGAACTGACGGGCAGGCCTAAACATTTAGCTACAGTCACCCAGAATGAAAGCCTTGTTCCGGCTCCCCAGAGATTGGGATTAAAGTTTTAGTTCCTGTCAATGGTGGTCACAGTTTCCTGACCAGGATACCATCCGGTCTACTGTTCAGCTTTTGAGTCATTTTCTTCCTCCTCTTTTCTCCTCCTCTTCCTCCTCCTCATAGCAGCTAATATCCAGTAGAGTAGAGCTTGCCGAGTACCATTCTAAGGACTTGCTGTATAATGAGCCATTTACTCCTCACAACAGCCCTATGAAGTGTTTCAACCTTTCTGCTCATTTTACAGAAGAGTAACTGAGGCACAAAGAGTAGTTTGCCTCCAGTGAGTGTGACCTTGGGCACTCTGTTGTCCCCCAGCCAGGAATGTCCCTGCAGGTACAGCACAGACAGAGGCAGGTGTGTTGGTCACATCTCCATAGAGCAAAGCCCCAGGGCAAGTTGCATCTGGGCCTGAGTGTGTTTATTTATACTTGGTGTCCCATAGAGTGGAAAAGGTAGGACCCCCAGTTCTGGATTCTAATGTACTTTTTATGAAGTCCTGTGCCATTCTGAGTTTTTTATCCTTTGCTTTTCTTTATGTCTTTAAAATTTCCCAGTACTTTGCCTCAAGATGAGCTTTACTCATTCATTCTGTGAGACACGCCCTGCCCGGCCCTCTTCAGTCTTTCCTTTCTGCTTGCACCTGTGTCCAGAAGTCACGTTATTGAGACGTCGAAACTCTTGAAAAGAGACTCTAAAAGTCTCACATCCGCTCCCCTTTTCCATGTCTTTACTTTTGGTCTAGTTCTCTAGGGAAGTTCTCATCTTTAAACTCTCCTAGTGAAATTTTTATTTCTCCAGTATATTTTTTTATTTCTAAGAGCCTTTTCTTGTTATTCCAATTTTCCTTTTTATAAATTTCTTGTGTTTTTTTTTTAAGGTTATAAATGCTAAGCTATGTGTGGATACAAATTACAGTGTTTCTGAGAGTTTTCTTACTAGACCCGGCACCGTCAGAAGTCTCCTGGCGCCTCCTGCCCTTTCTGACCTCGTGGGGAGTTCTGCAGGAGGCAGCTGCTCCTCCTGCAGCCTCTCCCTCCTCTCCTCTGTAATTAGGTTTCATCTTTCTTTGGTCATCTTCCAAAATTTGGGGGAAATCTGTCACCTGCTGTCTTCTCTTTTGATTTCCTCTGTTTCCTAGGATTTAGGCCTTTCCATGCTTTCCCTGTCGCAGTGGGGCTCCTGGGTGCGGAGGAGATGAGCTGCCTGTGTTCAGTCTGCCACGTTTGGCCACAAGTCTGCGTCTTCTCCTAGTTTATATTGGGCCCACTCTGGCAGTGTCCTTGTGCCAAGCTCTCTAGGAAAAATACGCTTAGGAACGGATGGGTGGGTTCCTGCGGAATGTCCCCAGTTGTACTCTCCTGGAACTTCGGCTCTATTGACAGTGTTTCTCTTTGATCTGGGAGCTAGGCAGGGCCAGGCCGGGGTAGGGGATGTCCCGCGTGGACAGCTGGGACTTTGGGTGACTTCTGGGCCCAGGATCCGGCTCCTCCTGCCTTACCAGGCTGTAGGGGTCTCAAAAGAAATAATAGTTTGCAGAAGGAGCTTCAGCTGTGGAGTACTGACTGGTCACATCTAGAGCGACAACAGTAAAAACCAGGAGTACCTTTTAGCAGCAAGAAAAATAAATTACCTCCCATGATGAGTCTGTTATTTGCTGAGCATATTTGATTATGGAGTTAGAGAAATTTTGAAGGCCGGAATTTTTGTTACTCCAGATCGTTACTTGGTTGTAATGTCTTTATTCAAACGGGACAGTGCTGAACACGGCTGCACCGTTTCTGCCTCCCTGCAGCTAAGGAGTGAGTAACGGGGCAGTCCAAGGAGGCTGCATTCGTCTCTTAGGGCTGCTGTGACACATACCCCAAACTGGGTGGCTTCCAACAACTGAAATACATTCTCTCACCATTCTGGAGGAAAGAAGCCAGAGATCAAGGTGCCATCAGGGCCATACTCTCTGGGATTCTGGGTGGCATCCTGCCTTGCCCCTTCCAGCTGTGGTGGTGGCCAGCACTCCTGGGCCTGCAGCTGCAGCCCTCCAGTCTCTGCCTGCGTCCGCATGGGGTGTTCTCCTCGCCCAGGAACCAAATCAGCCAGCACCTCGGTTGTAGACTTCCCACCCTACACAACTGTGAAAAAATAAATTTCTGTGGTTTAAGCCACCCAGCGTGTGGTGGTTTGTAATGTCAGCCCAGGCAAACTAATACATCATATTTACCTGGCAAATTCCTACTCATCCTTCAAGACCATTCACATGGGCTACTTTTAAACCATCTTAGGCACTCCTCTCCCAAAGTACTGCACGAGCAGAGAGAGTAGCCAGTTGCTGTATTCTCTGACCTTCCACGACTTTTTGTTAGAACCTTTGGCATACCACTTACCATGTATTCTAGTTTGGCTGGTTATTTGTATACCTCACCAAGTCAAAGAAAGACAGTTTTCATCTCTATTTCCATTCTCTCAGTATCTAGTGTAGTGCCTGCACGTGGCTACTCACTTGATAAATGTACCCCAGACTCCTCAAGCCGTCATAGTTATTAATACTTCTACCCTACTGGTCAAAAACTGCCAAAGGGCTGTAAAAAAATCTGCGACATTGTGATGCCCTGTGACCAGATGGGTTGAGGGTTAGTGGGTTATCGGACTTTGAACAATATTCTAATAGGTATTGATGGTAGGAAAAAAGGCCCACGGCCTTTGAGAGAAGCCATTCTCTTCTGCTGGATGAGAGCATACCCTGGTTGTCATGGTTACGTTAATCCCAAAACAGAAAAAAATAAAATGCTTCCAGAAATGGCTCTCTGAAACCTCAGCAGATGCAAATCTTGTAAACTTGGTCGGACATTATCTTTATAGATTTTGGTCTAGGAGATAATTTCCGAAAGGCATAACTTCAGCTTTATCACATAGGGGATTCATTTATTTAGCCTCTTTGAGGAAGTAGGGAGAAGGAGAATATACCCCCAGCCTACAGAAAGAATTGTGTCTTTATTCTTTCGGAAGAGGAAAAAAAATACTCCCACACAAAACTTTGTTATAGAAATAACCTGAAGGCATAGAGATATTTTAAAGGCACAATGAACTAAAGCAACTTTGATTCGCAGTTATTAATAGCTTGAAGCTCTATGTGAATGTGCAGACTGTTTAGTATTCAGTGTTACTTGCCAGACATTCCCCAAGAATGTAAACCTTCTCCTAAGTTTTATTTTATAGGATCCAATGAAAAGCCAATTCAGAACGGAGAAGGCAGTAGGGACACACAGTTTGTAGTCAGCCAACTTGTTTGTGCACTAGATTAAAATTCAGCTGCCTTTTAGAGCATAATTAAAAGTAACCAATAAGAAGAAAGTGACAAAAATTTGATTATGTAGTTTCACTGGTTGGTTCTCCAAAATATTAATAAAACATTATAGTTACTGTTTGGCCCCTTGTAAGGAGTGTACTTCTAGAAGATTATCATCAAGACTGGTAGTGTATGGGGTCAGCTGGACTGAGTTTCTTAGATCTGATGGGAGCCTTAGAGAGCGGGCCCCCTGCCCCCAACACAATCACTTGGGAACATTTGAAAAAAAACGTTCATTTTTCATCAGATCCTTTTCATATTAAACCATTACTAACATATAAGGGGTTTGAAATGATGCCTAGATAACTTGGTTTTCCTTCCTTACGTGTGATAGTTCGTGCAGCCATGTGTATGTGTGTGTGTGTGTGTGTGTGTGTTACAGTAAGGTACTCTTTGAGATTTCCTCCAGGTCTCCTCTCCATGTTCTGCCAGCTTAATCTGTGCTGTTGCCACCTTTCCCCCCCACTCCGACTTTATTGACTTGTTTACAGCTTTGGATTTTCTTTCTTAAAGCAATAAAGGGCTAGTAGATTTGTATAATAGCTTTTGAATCGTATTATCGTCTTCTAGGGCAAAGCCTGCTCCAAATGCATAATTTGTGGTTATTTCCAAAGATGTTCATGTTACCCATTTTTTTGCCAGATGTATGAAAGAGCTCTTTGTGCTGAGAAATATTAGCAAATATTTAGTGCATACACATGGATATTCACTCATTCTCTCCATGTGATAAGGTCCTACCCCCCAATATTTTTCTAAGATCTAATGTAAGGAAAATGGGTTCTTTATGTTCTTGTTCTTAAAAGTAGTGTTACAGATTGCATTGTGAGTAACCCTCAGCTGTTAATAGACATCAGCCCCATTCCTTAGTTACTTTCCCCCTCTTTTCTTCTGCACTTTTTTTATAGTAAAATATACATAACAGAATTTACCATTTTAACCATTTTTACTTGTGCCATTCAGTAGCATTAAGTACATTCGCACTGTTGTATAACCATCACCACCATCCATCTCCAGAGCTCTTTATCTTGCAGAACTGAAACTCTGTCCCTATTAATCACTAACACCCCATTCTCCCTGCCCCCACACCCTGACAACACCCATTCTACCTTCTGTCTCTGTGGATTTACTTATTCTAGGTACCTCATTTAAGTGGAATCATGCAGTATTTGTCCTTTCGTGACTGGCTTACTTCACTTTGCACAGCATCTTTAAGGTTCATCCATGATGTAACATGTGCCCGAATTACCTTCCTCTTTAAGGCTGAGTAATATTCCCTTGTATGTATATACACCACGTTTTTGTTTACCCATTCATCTTTTGATGGACACCTAGGTTGCTTCCAGCTTTTGCCTACTGCGACTAGTGGTACAGTGCACGTGGGTGAGTAGGTATCTCTTCAAGACTCTGTTTTCAGTTCTTTTGGGTCTATACCCAGAAGCGGAATTGCTGGATCATATGATGAGTCTATTTTTCATTTTTTGAGGAACTACCATACTGTTTTCCATAGTAGCTGCACCATTTTACTTTCTGGGATGTAGGCCAGGTATGGTGGCTCACGCCTGTAATCCTGTCAATCTGGGAGGCCGACGTGGGAGGATGGCATGAGGTCAGGAGTTCAAGAGCAGCCTGAGCAAGAGCGAGACCCCATCTCTACTACAAATAAAAAATACTAGCCAGGAATGGTGGCATGCACCTGTAGTCCCAGCTACTTAGGAGGCTTAGGCAGGAGGATCCCTTGAGCCCAGGAGCAAGACTCTGTCTCAAAAAAAGAAAAATTCTGGGTTGTGATTTGCAACAGTGTTACTTTCAGAATGAAGTTCAAAAACTCACTGGCAACAAGTACAGGGAATACTGCAGGCTGATGGAGTAAATCTGCTATAGGAAGAAAAGGGATAATAATTTTCTTAAAGAATGAGGAACAAATGCATCTCCTACCCCTCTTCTCTGAGGTGCTTCCTCTGAAGCAGAGTATAGCCCTGACACAGCAAAATCATTCTATACCAATTCCTAAAAAGCAAGAGAAATGGAATTCCTGAACATTTCATGGTGTCATTACGTCTGGAAATGTTTTAGGCTCTAGCTGCCTGGTATACACATTGGGGCATTAACGCTGAGTCCACAGAGCCCATTATGGTGCCATTTACCCATGAAATTGTCATGTGGCGGGTGCATTGAAGCCCTCATAGATTCCAGCCATGCTGTATGCTGAGTTTCCTACATCCCTGAATGTAGCCAGCCTTCACAGGGGAATCTCTATATTGCTTTATAGGCATCTATTTTATAGATGAATTTTAGGAGCTATAAAGATATCATTCAAACTCTATGTTGAAGTCCCCCTATAAAAAATTTTGGTACCATAGAGAAGTCACTTTTTATAAACATTTGTATAGAAAAATAAATTATAAGGAAATCTTAAAGGATCGAGACTAGGTTTCTCATTTATTAGCTAGATCTCAGGCATTTATTGCAAAGCCATCATTCTGCAGGGAGTTAATCAGTCGTTTGCTGCACTTGTCTCTGACGGAGCCCAGGCAGTATTTGAAATGCCGAGGTGAGGCTGCAGATTCCAGAACCCGGCACAGCCTTGTATTATTACCAGGATGTGCTCAACATGTTCACAGAAACCTCTCTGACTCTGTAAACGACCCAGATGTTAACTCTCCTTCTCCTTCTTATAAAGTGCTTAGCGTAACACCATGTGCATAAAGACATCCATTGTATATTGATTTTTTAAAAAATCTTGTTTAGATTTCCATTGTGGAATTGTTACGTCTCATTTCTCAGACTCGGTAAATCTAGATGAAGTTTATCAAATTCTCTCAGTTCCAGGAATTCTTTGGGGAATGCGAGTGCTTGCCAGCAGGGCAGATAATTAGTGGTTCATTTTGGTCAGAAGTAGGAAGTATTGAGAGTTGTGAGAAAGAAGATTGTGAAACTGGAATATGGTCTTCCCTAAAAAAAAAAAAAAAATCTTAGCAGTGTGGGAATTCTTCCACAAGTTCTTATCCCCTGGTCCATTTTTATAACATTCTTATTCATGTCTAGAGATTTTACCGGAGGGAGAGGAGAGCCCGGGATAAGTCATATAAATTAACCAAGCAGCACTTTGGCAGCTGGTGTGAGAACTTGAACCCAGGACCAGGGACTGGTGTGGAGCAGCTCATTGTTCCCTACTTCACCCTGCTGGGGGATGCTCACACACAGGTGGTTAATCAAAGAGGATGTGTGTGCTTTGTGTGCTGCGATCGTTCTCTTCAGAGGAGCAATTATGTGCTGAGTTTTCTCCTTTTTTCCCCTCCGCTAGATAGTTTATCAGCAGTGCTGTCCTTTCAGCCATGTCTTGGAAACATTCTTCTTCCAGAGTTTGATCTATGTGGTGGAACTTTGTTGACCCATTTTACTAGTGGGTCGTTAGGAGTCTACTGAGTAATGAAGAGAAAGTGAGGCATATGATTCTAAACTCCTTAGCAGAGAAATTGAGTTCTTATATATATTTCCTTTCCCTATAGATTCGATATATAGAAAATACATGAATGGTGGCTGGGTGCATGCCTGTAATTCTAGCACTTTGGGAGACTGAGGCAGGAGAATCACTTAAGGCCGGCAGTTTGAGAGCAGCCTCAGCAACATAGTGAAACCCCGTCTCTATATTAAAAAAAAAAAAAAAATAGAAAAATTAGCCAGGCGTGGTGGCACGTGCCTATAGTCCCAGTTGCTTGGGAGACTGAAGCAGAAGGATCGCTTGAGCCCAGGAGATCAAGGCTGGAGGAAACTGTGATCAGGCCACTGCACTTCAGCCTGGAGTGACAGACTTGAGACCCTGTCTCTAAAAAAAAGAAAGAAAAAGAAAATACATGAATGGTATGGATTTTAGCAGACATTGATTGAATGCCAGGTGCTTTGTTAGGCAATAGGAATATAAAGATAAATAGGTGGCCTGAAATTAATTATGGACACAGACTCAGCAGATAGTAAACTACATGTAACAGTTACATGGGTAACTTTTATTGATGTGTTCATTCATTCATTTCAACAAAATCAGTTGGTCTTCAGGCATGGTGGATACAGGGATGAATAGAATGTGGCCTTTACCTTCAATATGGGTATAGTCTCGATGAGAGTCTGGGCAAAGTGCTACAGGAACCTGGAGAAGAAAGCCATCAATGGTGTCATGTTTGTGGAGGAGGAGACAGGCATAGGGACAAGATTTGACTGTCACAGAAAGGGTGGAGTCCTGAGTTGAAAACTTATATCTACACACAACCTGCTCACAAGTATTTATAGCAGCTTTATTCGTAATTGCCAAAACTTGGAAGCAACCAGGGTGTCCTTCAGCAGGTTAATGTATAGATAAACTATGGCACATCCAGACGTTGGAATATTGTTCAGCAATAACAAGAAATGAGCTTTCAATCCCTGAGAAGACATGGAGGAGCCTTAAATGCACATTGAGTGAAAGAAGCCAGTCTGAACAGGCTGTACACTGTATGATTCCATCTATGGGACATTCTGGAAAAGGCAGACTGTAGAGACAGTACAAACATCAGTGGTTACCAAGGGTCAGGAGGGAGGGAAGGATGAATTGGTGGAGCACAGAGGATTTTTAGGGTGAAACTAGATTCCTACAGTGAAACTCTTCTGTGTGATACTGTCATGGTAGAGTCATGTCACTGTCCATTTGTCAACACCCGTAGAACTTTACAGCCCGTGAGTGAACCCTAATGTAACCGATGGGGTTTGAGTGAGGATAGTGTATCAGTATCAGCTCAACAATTGTAACAAATGTACTGCACTGCTAAGGATGTTATTAATAATAGGGTACCCAGTGTGTGCCAAGAGAGGTATATGGGAACTCTGCTGTTTGCTTAATTTTTTGTGAACTCAGAAATAGTCTATTAATTGAAGAAGGAGGGGGAGTCGTGCCTGGGATTGGGGTGGGGAGAAAATGGCAGAGATTCGCATCTGAGCGTGGGGACAGCAGAGGTGTGGGTGGGTCTGGTGTTCAGTGTGTGGAGGAGGCGGGTCATGCCAAGCTGTGAAGGACCCTCACGCTGGGGGCCCCAGAGGTGTCCTGCAGAGAGGAGCTGTGGCTTGTTTCCATCCTGCCTGTCTCAGAGGGTGTAACCCCTGCGGTTTCTGTTCACAGCAAAGAGCTCCTGGGAAGGTGCTGCTGGATGCAGTTTGCAACCACCTCAATCTTGTGGAAGGCGACTATTTTGGCCTTGAGTTTCCTGACCACAAGAAGATCACGGTAGGCGACGTCGAATTAATGTTGCTGTTTTACTGTCTGTCCATGTTGCTGGGGCATTGGGGGAGATGATTGGTACTTTTCCTTGGCCATACAGAAATAGAGGAAAAAACACCCAGAAAGCCCTCATGAATATTTTTATGATAAAAGTAATTCATGTATATGATTAGCAAATTCAAACCCCCCCACCACCGTTACCTTGTGACTAGACATCCTCGGGTATATTTCTGATGAGAGTCTGTGTAAACATACACACAAGCACATCACTTTGAAATACACAAACGTGAGGAAACAATCTGCAGTGTTGTGTACTTTCCCCCTGCAAGAGAAATCTTTCCTTTTCGGCACACAGTGTCTATTTCCTTCTTTTTCACAGCTACACGTGTTATTCTGCTGAAGGAATATGTATAACTTACGGCCTCTGTTGTTGATGGAATACTTTGCTTTTGTTCCATTTTTCTTACCATTGTAAATGTTGCTACAGTGAACTTAGTAGTACGTTTGTGTTTGCGCTTGTGGCCAAATGGTTCAGTAGTTCAAGTCCAAAGGTACAGAGTGGCCCAATCAATGGTTCCAACCATTTTAAAGTTGCTAAATATGTCAGATTATTCTTTTTAACAAAGGTTTCACTGATTTGAACCCAAAGTTTAGAGCATAGCTTCCTGGTACTTTTATCTGTTTTGGTTGATGGCACTTTAAGGCTATGTCTACTTTTTATTAGTCACCCTTTTAGGCTCTGAGTTCATTGGCTATATTTGTATTCTTTGATTCTGTACAGACCATGTACCTGGAACTTCTGCTAGTTCCTACATTACAGATCTGATGATAAGTAAAATGTGGGGAATTTTTAATCCAGGTGGGGAGTCAGGCTTGAGTCAGAGGCCAATGTGGGACATGTGACGGGTGCCAGGGGCTCTTGGGCATTGGGGACAACAAATTTTCTGAGCATTTGTGCTCAGAAAATATTTCCTAGGTATTGCAAACCTGAGTCTTGGGAGACCAGCAGGAGTTGACTTGATAGAATGTTTTGGGGAGAGGAAGTACCCTGTGTACCAAAACCAGAAAGCAAGTGGGCTATTCAGGAACCTGCAGGGAAGCCCAGAGCTGGGGGAGGGAGGGCAGGGGTGAAGGCAGTAAGAGGTTAGAAGGGTGCCAGGCTGGCAGGGAGCCAGTAGTGAGGGGCTTTCTGCACCATTGCCATCCTGTAGAAATATAATATGAGGCTCAGATATAATTTTAACTTTCCTAGCAGTTACGTTAAAAAAATTTTGAAGGCCAGGTGTGGTGGCTCATGCCTGTAATCCCAACACTTTAGGAGGCTGATCGTTTGAGGCTAGGAGTTCAAGACCAGTCGGAGCAACATAGTGAGACCCCATCTCTACAAAAGGTATAAAACTTAGCCAGGCATGGTGGCACATGCCTATAGTCCCAGCTTCTCAGGAGGCTGAGGGAGGTGGATTGTTTGAGGCCAGGAGTTCGAGGTTGAGCTATGGTATATTGCACTCTCTCTGCCTGGCAGCAGAGAGAGACCCTGTTGCAAAAAAAGAGAAACGTTAAAAAACAAAACATTGAGGCGAAATTAACTTTAAAATATATTTTATTTGACCTTCTATATCCAGAAACATTATCATTTGAACACTCAATCTAAATGACTATGAGTATAGTCTTTTTTTGTCATCTTCAGTCTTCAAATCTGGTGTGTATTTGACACTTCAGCACCTCTCAGTTCAGACCATGCATGTTTCAAGTGCTCAGTTGTCACACATAGCTAGGGGTTGCTGTATTGGACAGCACGGTTCTGTACCAACTAACATGTTTGGGAAGCTGTTAATGCATTTTGAAGAGAATGTGATACGATCTGGGTTCTGGTCTAGAAAGGCAACTATAGGTGGGTTGGAATAGGATAAGACTGGAGTCAGATGCTGGGAGCGATTCAGGTGGGAGACCATGCTGGCCAGAACTAAGGGAGGTTTGGGCGGTTGGAGGGAGGTGGATGGAGTCAGAGATTTTGGAAGCAGTGGGAGGGCGTGTGATTGATGGATGGACTTGAGAAGGAGAGCGGGCTAGGAGTGGCTTGGTTTTCCAGCTTTGCCATCTTGGTGGGCAGTAGGGCACGTCCCTGGGGAGGACCGTGTCCAGGGGTGAAGATGACGACTCCCATTGCTGACGTGGGGAGTTGGGGGCATCAGTGGAGATGTCTAGTGGGCAAGAAGACCAGGAGGGATATTTCCTGGACCCAGGGAAGAGATCTGAGTGGAAATTTGGATTCAAGAATTCTGTGAATTATTATTGTAAATGCCAGTCGAAGCTCTCAAACTGGATCAGAACACACAGTGTAAAGAGAAGGGGCCAAAGGTGGAATCCATGGAAGGAAAGAGCCCTCCAAGGAGGTACAGGCACAGAGCTGGGGAAGAGAGCATTTCCAGGAAGGAGCGGGCAGGAGGGGAGTCAGTATAACTTTGCCCAGAGAAGATGGTAAATGAGTGGATGTGTCACACACCTAAAAAGGAGGGCAAGTTGTATTTTCTTGACTTATTCTCACCTCCAGATACTCCGTCATTTTCTAGTTTGTACATTAAATCTGAGCTTCCGTGACTCCCACTCCTTTTTCTGGCATGGCGTATGACCTCACATCTGCCTGATCTAATTCCATGTTCATTTATTCATCTAACAATTACTTTGTGCCTACACTGTGTTGGGATCATGCTTCATATGAAACATGAGATGATAAAGCGACAGACAGCAAGAAGTAGTTACGGTTTCCATTCATTAGGAGTGCTCAGCTTGGTGAGAGAGTCCAGGAAACAATTACAGTGTAGCAAGTTCTATGGAACATTATTTCAACAGGCTTATTTTATGTGAAAATAATGATTTTCAAAACACCTGAAAATTCGCCATCTCATTATTTCTAATAACCTTCATAAGTGCCTGCCTGAAATCCTTTAAGCTCCTAGCAGCTTTCCCAACTCTGGTCTTGTCCTATTCCACTCCAGCTGGAGCTGCCTTTCTGAACCAGAAGTCAGCAGTAGTGTTTTTGCACTTAATAATTGAGGGTGCTAAGATTCTGAGAATTGCTCCATATTTGGATCTACCAATTAGCTAATGTTAGAGCTAAGATTCTAACTGTTCTTCTCCAAATTCATTCTTGTTTCTGCTAAACCACAGGTGCTTCTCTTTTGCTGGGATTTATAAGCCTAGGTACCTGCAGGGCTGACTTCTTTCAAGTTTTTATCAGGCTTGATCATTATTGTTTCACTCCTTCCTTACACTATTGTTTAGGAATATGTTCAAGTGCAAAGTGAAGAAAACGCCACTAATGATGACTTGAAGAAGAAGATAATATATTTGTCTCACATCATACAGTTCAAAAGCCACTGCATGAGTACCTACTCTGTGCTCTAGAGTTCTAGTCCTGGTGGATACAACACTGAACATGACCCGCATTCTAGAGCAGGAATTGGCACACTTTCTTTGTAAAGGGATAGATGGTAAAAAATGTTGATTTCGCAAGGCATGCACTGTCTGCTGCACCTATTCACATCTGCCCTTATTGTGCAAAAGCAGCCATAGACAATATGTAAATGAATGGGCATGCCTTCATGCCAATAAAACTTTATTTATAAAGCATAGTTTTCTAACACCTCCAAAGAATATTAACTCTGTGCCAGGCCCCATGCTAGGTTTACGTACAGTGTTCGATTTATTTCTACAAAGATCTGTGACATCCCCTTTTTCTGATGAGAGAGGTAAGCTTTAAAGAGGTTAAGTCATTCTCACAAAGGCACACAGGAAGGAAGTGGTAGAGCTGGGATTGAAGTTCAGATCTGTCTAGACGCAAGCCCCTGCTCTGTTACCGTTCTATTCTGACCACGTCTCTTTTACTCTGTCGATTACAAAATCCCAACTTGAGAGCTAACTGCACATGATTTTAAAAACAAATTCTTTTGACAAAATCTATCTGTGATACTAGACAGTGTAAGTGACTGGAGGGGTATGAGGAGAGCTGCCGGCGTCCTAGCTGTGTTCTGTTTCTTGTTCTGGGTGCTAGATCAGTGGGTGCCATCAGTTTGTAAATTTCAACGAGCTCTCCACTTATAACATGAGACAGACCTATAATGTTAATAAAAGTTTACCCCCAAATGCAATGAAATAAATGCACACAGTAGCAGAAATGATGAGTGAAAAGGACTCAGAGGGTCCAGATGGAATGTGTTTTGGAAGCGCCAGGACTAGCCTTGATTGGATGAACTGAGGAAGAACAGCTCACCTGTGGGAATAATAAAAACCAGCCGGATTTCCCTGTCTGCCCCCAGACAAAGTTGCTTGGCAGCATAAAATGTGCATCTCCTTCCTGGATTCGTTGCAATGCTGTCTTTCCAGCCAGGGGGTACATTGCAGAGGAACTAAGCCTGCTCTGGGGTTGGGGTCAGGTGCCAGCGGTCAGTCACTGCTGTGCTCCTAGCTGAGAGGGTGGCTGGGGACCTTACTGAGCTTCACTTTGCTTTTGGATAAAATGGGGATCATAGTGCCCACTTCATGGGGCTTTGAAAGGATCGAATGTGATCTGTTAGCATGTGGCCCAATGTCTGGGACACATTAACGTGTTTAGAACACATTAGTTACAGGAACTAGTGCCATTGTCATCTTCATTGTTATTATTTTTTATTGTGGTCAAAAGCAGGTAACAAAAAATTTGTCATCTTAGCCATTTTTAAGTGTACCAATTCAGAAGTGTTAACTGTCCATACGTTGGACAGCAGATCTCTAGAACTTTTTTTTATCTTATGAAGCGGAAATTCTATACCCATTGAACAAGAACAAACTTCCTATTCCAGCCCCTGGCAGCCACTGTTCTAACCTTCTATTTCTAAGAGCCTGACTACTTTAGATATCTATGTAAATGGAATCATGCGGTGTTTATCTTTTTATGACTGGCTTATTTCACTCCGTACAATGTCCTTGAGGCTTATCTATGTGGCAGCATTTGACAGGATTTCCCCTGTTTTTAGTGCTGATTAATATTTCCCTTGTGCCCATAGGCCACATCTTGTGTATCTGTTTGTTCATCCACTGATGGACACTTGGGTCACTCCCACCTCTTGGCTATTGCATGTCATGCTGCAGTGAACATGAAGGTGCCATCACTGTTATTTTTTAATACCACTGTTGTAACTGTCACCTGTGCCAGGTTTCATTTGGGAGGCTGCACACACATCTGCCAAACAGAGAGAAAGTGTGGTTGATCTCAAAACGCCCAATCACAGGGCTATCACAGCCAGCTTCGCCCATTTTTGTGTGTGTGTGATACATGGGAAACTAGTCATCCCCTAAAGCACCTGAGGTTGTGAGCTTTTGTCCCTACGTGATAAATTATTGAACTCGAGCAACTCGAATTCCTGCTTTCTGTACCTCCTCTCATTTCATCACATAAGTAATACTGAAGTCAGAACATTACTCATAGTAAGGATTTTAAGAAGTTTAAGGGGGAAATGAGTGCTTTCCACAGTCTAAACTTGTTTCCCAAGATTGTAAATAAACTGATAGCGATAATTATTAAATAATCAATTATGCATCCCCCTTAATTAGACTTGTCCCATAGCTTGTCAATTAATAGAGTTGATTGCTGTGTTTACATCCAGGTCTGGGTTGCTGTGATCCTTGGGTCCAGGCAGACTTAGCTAATGGAACATTCCACAGAGCTGAGAAGTCTTTTAATTAACTTTTTGAAAATATAGATTGGGCCTTCCATGGCAGAAACACTATTGATCCCCGGAATCAAAACCCTGCACTTAATATACCAGCTAATCGGTACCTAAAGTCTGGAGACTGGTAAAAGGCCAGAAAGCCATTAGGTTGCTGTGGGGGGTGAGCTCAGGGAACTAACCAGGGGGTTCCATTCTCTCTAAATTGACTCAGCGGGATTCTTGCTAAAACTGGACACATAAGCCCAAGGTTGAGCCGTAGTCAAAAAAAGGGCGCAGTGGAGCCTGACTAGAGTGTGGCCAAGGGGGGAGTCTGTGTTAAAACCCGACTTTGCCTTCACAGGACAGAAGCAGTCACAGATATGAAAACGAATGAACGTGACTGTGTTCCAATAAAACTTTATATGTGGACATGGAAATTCAGGTTTCAGATAGTTTTCACATGTCATGAGATGTGATTCTTTTGTTTTATATATATATATATATATATATATATATATATATATATATATATATTTTTTTTTTTTTTTTTTTTTTTCCCTACCACTTAAAAATGTCACAGCCACTCTTCTGAGTGATGCCAAAGCAGGCAGTAGGCCAGGTTTGGCCCGTGTGCCTTGATGTGCCAAGGCATCGTGATATTCTCCACAGTAGGTATTCTGTCGTCCACATTTTACAGTGAGCAATTCAGAGAAGCAACTTGCCCACCCCTTAATAGTAAAGCATGTAACCAGCATTGACCCACAAGCCTGTCTCAGCCAAAGCACGTGCCCTCTGCCACGCCCGGCTGCCTCCTCTCCGACCGCCCCATCTCAGAACCACGCAGTCTGAACAGCAGAGGTAGTTGTGCAAGTGAGCGGTGTCTCATTGGCTTATAGAGGATGGTTGGAAAACCTCTGCGTGATGGCCCATAAATCTGTTTAAGCATTCGCTTTGTCATTTATCAGGTGGGGATTCTTAACTTCCTTGATTTTGTACTTCATCTGAAAAAATGGGAGTAATAAATGACTGTTTTACAAGGTTTTCATGAAGATTAATGCCAGTATTTTACTGTAATGTGCCCAGCAGGTCTGATGGCACATAGTAGGCTTTTCAGATACCTATTGTGTTTCAGTTTTGCATTCTAACTCAGAAACCAGTGAGTCCAGCCCACAAATCATTTTTTCCCTCACAATCCACAGTTTATTGTGATTTTACCAGTTTTGCAAGCAATCGCCTGTGTACACAGGTCTATGCAGTGTTTTCACATGTGGCTTTGCATAACCATTGTGGTCAAGATGCAGAATTATCCCACCCACACGGCTCCCTCATGCCGTCCCCAGCACTTAGCCACCACTCATTCCCTCTGTCTCTGTGAACCCATCATTTCAAGAATGTTGTATAAATGGAACAATACAGTATGTAGCTTTTTGAGATTGTCTTTCTTCACTCAGCATAATTCCTTTGAGATCCATCTGAGTCATGTGTATCAATCATATATTCTTTTTTAATTACTGAGTAGCGTTCCATGGGATGGCTCTGCCACAGTTTTTTTTTTAGCCATTCATTCATCGAAGGATGTTTGGGTTGGGCTGTTATGAATAGAGCCACTGCCAACCTTTGTGTAAAGGTTTTTGAGTGAACCTAAGTCTCATTTCTCTAGGATAAAAGTCCAGGAGTACATTGCTGAGTCGTATGTAAATGTGTGCTTAGTCAATTGGTAGAACTTGCGTAGTGTGTTGATATGGTGAGTTACAGGGATTCATTTTTTTCAAATGTTGAACATACTGGAATAGATTCCACTTGGTTATGGTACATAATTCTTTTCCTACATGGCCGGATTTTATTTGTTAATACTTTGTTAAGGTATAGGTACTAGAGGTATTGGTGTGTAATTTTCTTTTTCTGCATTGTCTTTGTCTGGTTTTGGTATCAGGGTTATAGTATTCTGCATTTCTTTATTTTTTATTGATACATAATATACATATTTTCAGAGTACATGAGATAATTTGAAATATTCATATAATCAGATTGGGATATTTAGGGTATCCATCACCTTAAATATTTACTTTTTCTCCATGATGGGGACTTTCGAATTATTCTCTTAAGTTTCTAAAATGGATAGAGTCCTGAGAAGGTGCTGGTGGCAGTAAAAGCATAGTTTTTAAATCTTTCCAAAAACTAAGACCACACATAGAAACAGCTGCTTAGCAAGAAAAAAAAAAAGCAATCTCATGAATAACATTTACAGCAAGACTAGGTTGTCAGAGTAAGCCCTAGATCCCAGTGAACAAGCAGCTGGAAACTTCAAATAGCCCCAGAGCCCGCACGCCATCCACGTCTACACGGGAGGAAACAGGGAAGTGAAAAAGCATCTGATGCATGGGAAAGAGAACGCCGGAATAGCCACTGGAGGCCACAGGGGACAGTTCCAGGAGAGCCCGTATGGGACAGGCCACCACTCAGGAGAGGCTTTAGAGAAGGGAGCCGAAATTGAGGCAGTAGGGACTGGAGAGAGAAATGACAGAGGAGAGGAGAAAACTAGAGCCAGGAAGCTTCAGAAAGCAAGCCACCATGTCCTTCAACAGCATTTTCACATAAAAATGAGGAACAAAAAAGGATCAAGATCATAATGATATTTTAAAAACAAAAAGAAAAGCTTGTGTGTTCCTCCCGAGAACACCGTGTTTGGCCTTGACAGAAGGATATCCAGTTGGATCCAACGGCCAAATTGCAGAAACTACAGGGGATGGAGGAACATGATGAACAGCACCACGAGTGTGCAGTCAGCAAAATCCAAACTCTGGGAAACTCTTCAAGTCAGCAGATCAAGTGTAGGAAAAGAAAGAGAATGAAGATGAAAGCTATAGATTAGAAGATACTTAAAAGATACAATTTTTTTTTTAAATGGTCAAGAATAAACTCTAGTGTATAAAGATGCACTATTTGGTAAAACAAACCATCACAAAACTCACACAGTTACGTGAAATTCTGGATAGTGGTTACTTTTAGAGGGAAAGTAAGAGTTGAGTTTGGGATGAGTTGACCCTCAGAGTTCTATCTCTTGACTTTCTCGGTGGACACAGTGCTTATTACTGTTTAATAATTCACCCAGCTGCACATTTGCTTTGTGTAGTTTTAAGCATTTGCGGGTTATTTTACAATTAAACAGTTTTAAAAGGGTGTAAAAGAAAAGTATTATATGAAACAAAAGAAGCAAATGATAGTTTAAAAGGCCGCACAGCATTGTGTCTGTAGTTTGACAATACTGTATTGCGCACTTAAAAATTTAAGAGGGTAGGTCTTACGTTGTCTTCTTATCACAAGGTTTTTTTAACTTTCAGTTAAGCCATAATACCCAAGTGAAATTCTTTGAAATGAATTTTTCGAAGTTAATGAAAATGAAGCAAATAATTTAAAAATAGTTAAACTTGAGTAGTTGATGTTTTACAAGTTCTATGCCTAAAGTCTGTTGCTGAGTCCTTCTTAAGAAGTAAAGGTTCCAAATGCTAAAGTTTCCCTCCAGGTGAAGGTTCCCTGCAACCCTAGGTATTGCCTTGTAATTCCAAGTCTTGATTTTGTTCCAAAACTTACTTTTATATGTATCTGGAATAGCAAATCGTACTTGATGAATTCAGTACACCAATGCATAGTGTACTACATTTGATTTTGTACTTTGGTTTACAGATCTGTCTTTAATTTTTATTTAAAGCTCTTCTTGTAAGTAAATAAAAACATATCTTACAATTTCCAGTTTAAATTTTATTCACAAATTCCTTCAACAGGTCAATGTGGTTAAAAAGGGAAAGGAGTTCGTAGTAGGATATTTTAAAATAGCATAATAAACATAACCAGATATGGAGGATGTCCCTGGATTGGAAATTAATTTTGACCGACCATCAGTAAGGACATTCTTTAGTCAACCGGAGGAATTTGAATATTGTCTGAGTATTTAATGAGAGCAAAGTTTATAAAATGGAAAGGTAGAAATCTTTGGGAAAAAATTAAGTTATAAAACAATTCTGAAAAGGGTCTGGTAGATTCTTCTTACACTAAATATACACTAATTATTAATTTTTTTTAAGACAAGTGTCTCACTTTGTCACCCAGGCTAGAGTGCTGTGGCATCAGCCTAGTTCACAGCAACCTCAAGCTCCTGGGCTCAAGTCATCCTTCTGCCTTAGCCTCCCATGTAGCTACCTCCCATGGGACTACAGGCATATGCCACCATGCCTGACTAATTTTTTCTATATATTTTTAGTTGGCCAATTAATTTCTTTCTCTTTTTTAGTAGAGACAGGATCTCGCTCTTGTTTAGGCTGGTTTTGAACTCCTGACCTTGAGCGATCCGCCCGCCTCGGACTCCCAGAGTGCTAGGATTACAGGGATGAGCCACCATGCCCAGCCTACACCAATTATTTTTTGACATCGAAATTCCACTCCTAAGTATTTATGCAAGAGAAGTGAAAGCATATGTTCATAAAATAAGCATACAAGAATATTCATAGCAGCTTCATTTGTAACAGTCCCAAACTAGAAACCACACAAGTGTCTATCAATGGAAGAATGGATAAACAAGGCATGGTGTATCACATTATGCAGAGTGACAGAAGTTTTATACAAGAGTACATACTGTATATTTCCATTTATACAAAGTTCTTGAGCTTCAGATAATGAACGCTTGAAATGTGACTAGTGCAAATAGAAATGTAATCTAAGTGTCTAGATTCTAAGTGGAATATAAGAGGGATTCCAGAGAGTACCCCAAAATGCAAAACATCTCATTTATAATGTTTTTCTGTTGATTGTTTACATGGTAATATTTTACATAGATGGGGTTAAATAAAATATTATTAAAATTTAAAAGAATATCTCGCTTTGTAAGAAGCACAAGTGTTCATATCCACACACATCATATATAAGCGATCTGGGAATACATATGCTAAGGCAGCAGTTCTTAAAGCATGGTCTCCAGACCAACACACAGCGTCAGCATGACCTGAGAACTCACTAGGAATGCAAACTCTCTGATTAGGAGCTCTGGGAGCAGGGTCCAATGGTGCATGTTTTAACAAGCTTTTACTTAGGGGGATTTTGATACATGCTCAAATTCGAGAGCCACTGCACTAAGGTGTTAACAGTGATCTCTTGATGGTGAAATGTATTTTTAAAATTTTGCTTATCTGAATTATCTAATTTGGTAGAATGCTTGTGCTTAAATTCTATACTAATAGATTATTTTTAAATTGATAGTTTTTTCTGTGGCATCCCATAAATTGTGATTTGTTGTGTCTTTATTGTCATTCAGTTTTAAATACCTTCTAATTTCCCCCTGATTTCTTCTTAATTTGAAAGTATGTTATTTCATTTTCTTTTTTTTTTTTTTGAGACAGAGTCTCACTTTTGTTGTCCAGGCTAGAGTGAGTGCCGTGGCGTCAGCCTAGCTCACAGCAACCTCACACTCCTAGGCTTAAGCAATCCTCCTGCCTCAGCCTCCCGAGTAGCTGGGACTACAGGCATGCGCCACCATGCCCAGCTAATTTTTTTCTGTATATATTAGTTGGCAAATTAATTTCTTTCTATTTATAGTAGAGACGGGGTCTTGCTCTTGCTCAGGCTGGTTTTGAACTCCTGACCTTGAGCAATCCGCCCACCTCGGCCTCCCAGAGAGCTAGGATTACAGGCGTGAGCCACTGCGCCTGGCCTTCATTTTCTAATATATGGGGATTTTTCACAAATCCTTCAATTATTGATTTTTAATTTAATTTATAATGGTCAGGGATTGTAGTTGGTATGACATGAAGCTCTTAAAGTAATTTACTGGTATTTGTTTTATGGTCTATAATATGACCCGTTTTAGTAAGTGTTTTATATGTACTTAGAGTATATATTCTTCTGTGTTGGATAGCATGTTCAATGTATGTCAGGTAGATCACATTGGTTGATTGTGTTCAAATCTTCTCTATTTTTATTGAATTCTACCTACATATTCTATCAATTATTGAGAGAGGAATATTAAAGTCTCTATAATTATTCTCAACTATAATTGTAGATTTGCCTGCAGTCATGTGTTGCTTAGTATGTTCTGAGAAATGCATCATTAGGCAATTTCATTGTTGTGTGAACATCATAGATTGCTAACATCATAGAGTATACTTACATAAACCTAGGTGATACAGCCTACTACACATAGAGGTTATATGGTATGGCCTATTGCTCCTAGTCTACAAACAGCATGTGACCTTACAGAACACTGTAGGCAATTGTAACACAGTGGTATTTGTGTATCTAAACATACGAAGTACAGTAAAAACATGATATTATAATTTAATGGGACCACTGTCATATATGTAGTCTGTTGTTGACTGAACCATCATTAGATGGTACATGACTGTATTTCTCCTTTACTTTCACTAGTTTTCCCATCATGTATTTAGAAATTCCATTAAGTGTATAAATATTTAGGATTATATTGTTTTCTTGACTAATTGACTGCCTTATCATTAAGAAATTACTCTTTTTGTTATCCCTAGGTATTCCTTATTCTGATACCCACTAGTCTAACACTAATATAGCCAGTTCAGTTTTTAAATTATTATTAATGTTAGCATGGCATGCCTTTTTCTCTACCCTTTTTCATTTAACTTATTTCTGTTTTTATATTTGAGGTTTGTTTCCTGTAGGCAGCATACAGTTGGTTCTTATTTCCTTAATCTGGTTTTTAAAACTGAACTGGCTATATTAGTGTTAGACTAGTAGATAACAGAATAAAGAATACCTCAGAATAACAAAAAGAGTAATTACTAAGACCCTTTCCATAAGACCTCAAACATTCCACCTGCCTATAAAACCAGCCTACAATGTCACCCACCAAAATAATAGGGGGAAAAAAAAGTTTAGAGAAGGAAGAGAACAGCTTTGGGAATAGCAATTTCACCTTGCCTTACCTTGGATACGTTGGCATTGCATTTCCTCTCACCTCAAAGTATTGTCATATGCCGAGTAACGTTCTGGTGCATGGCAGACCCACATATATGACAGTGGTCCCATAGGAAATAATACTGTATTTTTACTGTACCTTTTCTATGTCTAGATACACAAGTACTTACCACTGAGTCACAACTGCTCACAGTATTCAGTGCAGTCGCATGCTGTACAGGGCTGTAGCCCAGGAGCAGTAGGTGGTACCATATAGCCAGGTGTGTAGTAGGTGAGGTTTGTGTAATCTGTGTGAGTACAGTTTGTGATATTTGCACGATGATGAGATGGCCCCAGGTGCATTTCTCAGAATGTGTCCCCATTGTTAAGCCACGTGTGACTGTATTTCAGTGCAGAGCACGCATCCCAAAAGGATGGGGAGGGATTGTAAGCAAAGTAGGATCAGAGGAAATCAGGGAGCCTGACTGCAGTGCAGGCAAGATGGGCCAGAAAGCTGTCCTGTAACCAAATTGTGAGAGGTAAGTGTTAGGGGCTGAATTGTGTCCCCCCTAAATTTGTATATGGAAGCACCCTAACCCCAGCACCTCACAATGTGTCTTCAGAGACAGGATCTTTAAGGAGGTGATGACGTTAAAATGAGGTCATTAGAGGGTGGGCCCTAATCCAACCTGAGAGGTGTCCTAATAAGAAGAGGCCACTTGGGCACACAGACACCAGAGATAGGCACAGAGAGGAAACACCACGTGAGGACACAGCGAGGTGACAGCCATCTGCAAGCTAAGAGAGCGGCCTTGGGAGAAACCACACCTGCTGACACCCGGAGCCTCCAGACTTTGGAGAAATAAATTTCTGCTGTTTAGGCCCCCAGTGTGTGGTACTTTGTTATGGCAGTCTGAGCAAACCAACGCAGTAAACCTTCACATCCCAGCAAGAGACGTTCCCGGACTTAGTAAGCAGGTTTGTCTTGGAGTTCTACCGACTGGGAGTGAGATTTCTCTAGAAGCCCATTCATTCTAACCAAATTCCTTCCTGATCAGGAGATGCACACATGTATGTGTGTGTGTGCTCAGGAGACCAGAGCATGGATTTCTGTAAGGACAGGGGTGTGGTTTGGGGATAAAGAGATCATTACCAATGTGACCCTGTAGAGAGCCACTGGCAGGGTGAGAAAGATGATGGTGTGTCTGTTACCTTTTAACTCACCTGGAACTCATTTCTGTCTGCTCGGGTTGAATGCACGAGTGGCTAGTCCAGGATGACCTGGTCCAGCTCAGATTGCCTCCCTGTGGCCTTCCCTACACACCAGCCACCAGGGCTTTAACTCCAGTCAAGCAGCAACCTCGTTTCTTCTTGCTGCTCCCAGCCCATTCATTTGTAGTGCTCTAAGCCCTCCTCGGGCCAGACCTTTGTCCTCAGCGCTGCAGATGTCAACCTGCCTGGTGACTGGATGGGTTCTCCCAGGCTAGTTTGGTTGTGATGTGATCTGTGCCGTGCAGCGTTGGCGCCGCAGAGCTCTGCCCCACCAGGCTCACTCGGGCCGATCTTGCGTTCCCAGCCCCACGTGTTACGAAACCACATGCTCGCTTGGCTCAAGTCGGTGCTTGTATTTGATGCTTTCCACGGAAATGCCAAAAACAGAGGAGAGATGTTTCAAAACAATTCATAAAATTGGCAACTACATTGCCAAAGCGTAGATGATTCGTCCTGGGTAATTTGCAGAAGTTTAGGCGGGTTCTGTGGCCTTGCCGGCAGTGGGGAAGGGAGCCCAGTGACCAGTCCCCTGAGGCCGCCATGGGCGCTGACAGCTCGTGGGGTGACAGGCTCACGGGCAGGCGGGTGCTCGGTGCACCCGCTCACCCACACAGCACAGCTGCTTTGAAACCGCTCTGCTTAATCCTCCACCCTCTGATTTTACAAAGGAAATAGAGATACCAAGTAGGAACCTTTTTATCTTCTCAACACAGAAACGTAAACCTCCTCGCCGCTGTCATCAGCCTGTCCCCTCTGTCTGGCCGGGGAGAGTGGTTCTTCTTTCTGCCCCGAGCCAGTGCCCTGGGTTGTAGCACTGTCTCCTCACATCATGTCAGGTCTCAGGACAATGGCAGATTCCCTCTCGCTCATGCCTTCAACCCCTTCCTTCTTAAACACACCCAGGTCGTTCCGATTAAAAACAAGCACGTGAACAACGCCCTCATTGGGTTTTTCAACCCCTACTTCTGCGCTGTTGCCTCTTGCTTCACGCCAGGCCGGTCACCCTCTTCCCACCCACCGACCTTCAGACCCCTCTCGAATCCGGCCCCCAGCAGGTACACCAGCTCTCATCTTATTTGGTCTTTCAGCAGCTCTCGATATTTCTCCCTGGGGAAGCATTGTCATGCTGTGGCTTCCGTGCCACAGTTCTCTGCTTACTTCCCCTCCTGCTGTGTCCCCCGGAGTCTCGTTCTCCGGCCTCTGCGCAGGCCAGCCTCCCCTGCATGGAGTCAGGGTGGTGGCCACTTCTAAATGTGAGACCTCCTGCCAGACGTCTCCTCTGAGCTCCAGGTGCTTGTACCCCACTGTGTCCAGATTGTCTCTTCTGCACGATCCCGGGGCAGCCCAGGAAATCAGCACAGCTAGACCCTCCCAAGCCTGGTCGTCCCCCGCCCCATGCTCCCTGTCTCTGGGGAGGGCAAATGCAGCAAAACCTCAGTGTCCTTCTGGCTAGTCTCTTTCCTCTGTCCACCAGGAAGTTCCACTGGTTTTTTTTTTTTACCTCTTCAGTGTTTCTTGAATCCACCCACTTTCCCCAACGCTACGTCTGTCCCCTCTTGGTCCAAAATACCATCCTGTCTTGCCTGGACAATTGCTACACATCAACCTGCATCCATTCTTGCTCCTTCTAACTTATTCTCACACTGCGGGACTGATCCTTTTAAAATGCAGATGGAATCAAGTCAGCCCCATGTGGAAAATCCTTGCATTGCGTTTAGGATGAGGAAGAAGCATCTTTGCCAGGCCTCCCTGGGGTCGGGCCCTTCCTGCCTGGCCCCCCCCCACCTGGCCCTGCAGCCGCAGGTCTTTCCCAGGGGCACCTAGACAAGGGTTTCGACTGTCTTTGTGTGGCATGGTCAGGGGAGGTTTCCCTTACCTCTGTTCCCCCCATGTGTATTGTATAAATATATATCTTAATTTCATTTTATGCATATTATGGTGCTTTGAGATTTTATTAATGAAAAGCCTTTTCTGGCTGGAGAGAGACTGCCCTTCCCAGGGCTAGCCGGGAGCTCGCCTCTCATAGACACGCTAACCAGTCCCAAGCTGTGCCGCCTTTCTCTGGCCCGTCCACTCCTGGACGCAGTGTTGCTCTGCCTGAATCCTCCCAGGGCCTGGGAACAGCAACTAGGGACCAGCCCTATAGTTTAGGGCTGGAATCATATAGAACAACTAGCCAGTCCCAAACTCTGCCCTGCCCTGCCCTGCCCGGGGGAATTTCAGTAAAGGCCCAGGCTCTCCCTGGCTCCTGTCTCTTGCTTCCTGAACACCCTGGTGCGTCCCTCCGTGTCCCTGTGTGGTGTGCTGTGCCGCCTGTCTCTAGGACCCATGAATGTGATACACTTTGTTTCTCCAAGTCTTCTGGTGGCCGCACCTGGCTGACCACCATGTAAGAGAACACACAACACCGTGAGTGGGGCAGACGTCTCCATCCCAGCTGCTCCCGGTCCCCTGGAGCCCCCTGGGGCTCTCATTCCTTGCATTTGTGTTTGGTTGGGAGGTTTTATTAGCTCCTGTCTGTCTTCCTTGCTAGACTGTGAGCTCCACGTAGCAGGAACCCTGTTTTTCTTGTCATTGTGTTCCTAGAACCCAGGGTTTGAGTTCCAACTTCGGGCTGCTCTTCTCTGAATCTCAGTTTTCTTATCAGTATCAGAGGGGGAGATACTTTTGAACCTTTTCTATCTTTTGGGGTTCTTGGAATAGATTTGACAAATGAAACTCACTGTTTCAAATGATGGTTCTCTCCCATTTGCAGATTAAAACTAATGGGCATGGCCGGGCGCGGTGGCTCACGCCTGTAATCCTAGCACTCTGGGAGGCCGAGGCGAGTGGATTGCTCGAGGTCAGGAGTTCAAAACCAGCCTGAGCAAGAGTGAGACTCCGTCTCTACTATAAAATTAGAAAGAAATTAATTGGCCAACTAATATATATAGAGAGAAAAAATTAGCCAGGCATGGTGGCGCATGTCTGTAGTCCCAGCTACTCGGGAGGCTGAGGCAGGAGGATTGCTTGAGCCCAGGAATTTGAGGTTGCTGTGAGCTAGGCTGACGCCATAGCACTCACCCTAGCCTGGGCAACAGAGCAAGACTCTGTCTCAAAACAAAAAAAAAACTAATGAGCATGACAGTGGAGAGGAGTGATCAGTGTCAGTTTCTTCTCTTGCAGGAGAGCAGTAGAGGGTGGGGAATGTACTACACATGGGGATTTTATCATAGAATCTTATTTCAAAAAGGTGATGGGGAACAGTTAAACCAAATAAGGAGAAATTTAAGATTTTTGGGTTCTTCCTTATGAGAATTCTGAGTGTTCATTTAGGATAATTTGGATAATATAGAAAGGCAAAAGAAAAGAAGAAATCACCTAACATCCAACCTGCCAAACACATTTTCCCACATTTTTAAATGTTCATCAAGAACATAATTTTTAATGCCTGCGTGGTAATGTGTCATATTGATGTATGTTATTTTCTTTCTCTCTTTTATTTAGGTTATTATAAAAAGATTTTGCTAATATAAAAATGGTACAATTAGTATTCTTTATACATAAATCTTCGTATGCATAAATGCATAATTTACAAAAGTAGAATGGCTGAGTAATACTATCTAGGCTTTAGACATTCCCTCATAAGTCTGCAGAAAAGTTGTAGCAGTTAATACATCCATCAATGGAGTAAGACAGTGCCCACTTCCCAGCGCCCTGGCCAGGTTGGGGTATTATAAAATGCAAACACTCAAGTGTATATACCGCCCTACATCGATGCAAATGTAATGGGTGGAATGGTATTTTATTGTTTTAATCTGCATTTCTAATGCAAATTACTCCTGAACTTCAACATTTTCCTGTTGCCCGTTGGCAATTTCTCTTTGTAAATTGTCTGTGGTTCTTTGCATGGTTTTCTACAGGGCTATTCTCTTTTTCTTATTTACTTGTAAAACCCTCTATATCAAGAACACTAATTTTGTTTTTGTCATATATGCAAATATGAGCTTCCATAGAATTCTCTAAATGACCAGAAGTTCAAAGGGAGTTTAAAGAAAAGAACACTTGAAATGGGATAATATGGTTAACTTTCACTTTATTAATAAGGGCAGCTGGTTCCTCTCTTATTTGCCCAAGGAGTGGGCATGTAATGAAGAGTCTGGACTTTGAAGTTGGACAGACCTAATTCCAGTCCTAGCTCTGCCACTCTCTAGCTGAGAGACGTAGGACAAATTATTAACTTCTGCAAGTCTCATGTTTCATTCCAGGGTAACAAGAATCCTTCCAGCCTTGTTTGGAGTAGTCAATAGCTTATAGGTAGTGTGTGTTACAGAGGTGCTGTTCTATAAATACTCATCCTTTTTCCATATCCCTCAAAGATGTGCTGTTCACGCATGACATATTCTGTTTCAATGCGGAGTGTGCCTATTTCACTCAGCTAATAGCCAGATATGCGATCATTCATTAATATTTCCCAAATAGGTAAATATGATAAAGGTACAAATGGAAGTAGAAAAATTCTTAGTTAACTGTTAACTATTTTTCTGAGTCTAGGAGAGATTTTAATTTTCAAGCTCAGGGATAATATCAGCAAAATTCAGATTGGTTCTATAAAAGTGGTAGACAGTGGAAGAGATGGCATTCTGGGGAAAAAGAGAACAGATAGCCCCATGTAACTCTAAAATATTTTGATTTTAAATAGCTTCAAATAAAGTCTCTAAATTCTTGGACTTTTTCATTGAGAACTTAAATCTCAATCTGTTCTGTTTTTCACTTTTAGGTGTGGCTGGATCTCTTAAAACCTATTGTGAAACAGATTCGAAGTAAGTATGTACCATATGTTTAACAGGGATGTGAAACAGAAAGGCAGATGTTTGCATGTCTAGACGACTCTTGCCCTGTGCATGAAGCCGCAGTGATAGAGATTCTTCTTTTACCCCTCGATTACCTTTCGTCGTCCACTAGCCCACACACAATTAAACTGTGTATCTTCTGCAATTTTAATGTATTAATGTAATAATTCGGTAATCAAAACCTTGCTTGGGAAATCAAATACCATTTTGATTAACAGCTGAAACTTGCTATTATATGAATAGTAACCCCAGGATAATTGGGCTTGTCTTGTCTATGCCATTGTTTCTTATTGTCACTTTCAGAGGGGAAAATTGGAGCCACTTATTCATAAAATTGATTTTAGGTTTTGTGTCTTCATCTTTCAAAGGCTGTGAAATCAGAATGCACGTGTTTTAGGAGAAAACAGTGCCCAAAAGCGTGTGTGTGTGTGTGTGTGTGTGTGGTTTCTGAACAAGTAGAACTCCGAAGGGAGACTGGCATGCATTTACACTCTGTGTTAGTAAGAAAAGATGAAGGAAGGTGTAAGAGAGGAGCAAGGAAAGAGAACACTTGCCTTTTCTCTCCCCTCACTCCCCTGTCTCTGCTTTGCAGTAAAATTCAAGGTCAAAACTCTGTTCACAAAGTCATCCCAAATAGTCCCTCACTGCCCAGAAGTCTTAGGATGGTGACAAACCCACCCTCCTCCAGTTGAGCAGGAAGCTCACAATACCTGTGGGGTTGTTTCTATGTCTGATTAAGAAACCCCACTGCGCCACTTAGAGCAATTTATGTGGGTGTAATAAACACCCAGCGCAATGGCTGTGCGGCCCCTACACAATGGAAATTGACCTGGATCTTCTGTAATTTAAATCAAGCAATTATTGATGCTGAAAATGAAAAGGCCATCCTTTAAATGGTCACTGGGTGTCCTCATCCTGCGTGTGGGGAGAGTTGCTAACAAAAGCCCCCAGGCCCAATGGGCCAGGCGTGCAGTGGAGAAGACAGACATTGCCCCTGCAGTGGTTCGGGGGCAAAGCGGGAAGGTGTCTCTGCAGGGCAGCCCTGCGGACACACTCCACTGTTGTCCAGTCAGAGCCAGAGCAGGGCTGTTATCTGTTTGTACCATGACTGACCCAGTGTGACAAAGCTGTCACCTCGCATTGAGTGCTGGCATCTGCCTAGCTTCAGGTTTTCCAAGGATCCCAGCAGCCTTATTTAGTTTCCTCTCTGTGAAAATTGCCGAGAGGAAATAGCGTGGCCTTTCTGTCTTCCTCGTTCTTCTGCTGTGACTCTGTGCTCCGCCGTTGACATGCGGGGGTTTCTGCTGATTTTCAGAGTTATCAGGGAAAAGAAGCCCAGCTTCTCTTGGCTTCGGTATTTTCAGTGCCTTGCTGTTTTCTCCTGATTTTGTATATATTGCCGACATTGTCACATTATGGTAGCGGTTTCATTTTTTTCTAAACCTGAATGTATGGTCTCAGAAATTATAACACAAAATCTACTTTTTGTGTTTGATCATGAAAAGAACAAAGACATTTTCTGCTTTTACAACACCACTATTAAAATTTGAATTTCGTTATAATACCTTGTATCTCATAGAATGTAAATGCATTGCTGTCATTCCAAAAGGCAGACCTTATGGCACTGCTCTTGCATTGTAGTTTGCACATTAACAAAAACCTCTGACCCAGATCACAGAATATTATCTTATAATTTGTTTGTTCTGTTTTAATTCCGAAAAGAAAAGTTATCCATATTGTTCATAGTCTCCCTCCCCCTGCCCTCTACCTGCTTCCTGGTTTTTTCTTAACTCATTGGTATGATGGTTTATAAGACAGTTGTAAAGGCTTTGGCTGACAGAAGCAGGGCCATGTCTTGTTTATGTTTTCTCTCCAGAGCTCAGGGGAGCACCTAGGTGCTAGAAACAGACATAATGAGCACGTTAGCCTTGTAAATAGTTAAATATAATAAATTGCATAACTGATTTACATTTTTGTTGTCTTTTTCTTAAATTATCCAAATCCTATATTTGGATAAAAGCAGACAATTGTAGATATATTTCTTAAGATACCTGAGTATAATTTTTTTAAAACCTTAGTATAATTGAAGTTTCCAGAGAAAAACTTACATAGCTCAATATAATACCTTTGCCATAGTAGTTTTTAAAAACAGGTACCTATTTCCCCACGATATGGAAGTGTGAGTTAGTAGCCAAACTTGGCCAGTTGTTGAGTGACTTGGTGTGGTTGGCAGACGTACTCTTAGGGGCTTGGGATGAGATGCATTGTTTGGTGTAATATACCCTGTAAAGTCATTTTGTTTAATGGCGTTTGAAACACAGATCAATAAATGCTTCATTGCTTTTTTGCTTCTTCTTTAGGGCCAAAGCATGTTGTTGTTAAGTTTGTGGTGAAATTCTTTCCACCTGACCACACACAACTCCAAGAAGAACTCACAAGGTTAGTGGTTTGGAAACTGGGTATTTTTTGCTACAGGGTTCAGAGGAAAAGAGAAAATTAATGCTCTGATTTGATTAAATAAGAATGTTCATAATATTTG